>CABFVX010005032.1:13204-29951 GCA_902151425.1 Timema shepardi
ATATATATATATATATATATATATATATATATATATATATAAGGAAGAGTTTCAATAACTGTGTGTGTTGGCTTATAATTAGAAGGCTACTGAATAGATTTGGATAGGATTTAATTTAATTAAGAATGTTTATTTGAGATGTTAAGTTATTTATCAACTAGCTATGTATTTAAATGACTGAGCTGTGTCAAAAAATCAAACAAAAATTATGGTTTTTCAAATCTTCTGTGGTAAAACATGTAAACAACTACTATTATCGGTGATAATAATGTTCTATTAAATAAGGTATTCATTTGATTTTGTTTTTTCTAACTCATAATGTGTTATATTTTATTGGAATTGTTTAACGTACATTTTCTGAACCGATTGACTATATCAACACAATATTCATAGAACTAGAGCAAACATATCAACAACCCCCGGTCATTAATTTATCACAGGGGAAGGCAAAACCCCACAATTAATCAATGATACAGTTTCAGCTATTACAACAAACAAACCCAGGACCCTTAGCTCAGTATACAGACACGCAGCCGACTAAGCTACGGTATCTAACAACTATCAAATTACTGCAACGAGAAATTAAGAGAAAAATTTCAAAACCAAATATAAGTTCGGTTTGATTCGTTGTTAAGTATTCACGTTTGTAGGTAGATGGTGTTTCTTCGGCAAATAAAAACTATATATGTAACCTTCCAAATGTTGTATCTTACATTTATATTGATAATAACCAGCCCCATGGTGCAGTGATTAGTAGTACACATGTCTACAATTCTAGGGGCCGTGGCTTAGATTCCCGACTAGTACCTTGGGTAAATTTCCCAAAAGGTGAATGATCCCAACGGTCGCCATGGTTTGGTTGATTAGGCTTAAGTTAGGTTAAAGTGTTTCTACTGGTTTCACATCCTTTCATTGCCTATCACCATCATTTCAATTCATCGTGACAGGGAAATATCTTCCATGGAAAGGATGTACGATTAGTACATTCGGGCATTCCCTGGGCAATGGTACGTTATTACTGGCTAATCTTTCCACAAACTGGGCTGTGAATGATGTAGCCCAGACTCGCAATATTATTACTATTATTATTATTAATTATAATTATGTTTACAAATGAAATAGACATGCAATTAAAATATTATGTACAGTATCCCCGTGGCTTCTTTGGTGCTGACTGACAGCTCACAGCTGACTTCTGACAGTCAACATTTAGGTATATACCTAAATTGACTGTCAGAAGTGACAGCTGCTAAACACATGTTTTTACAGATCATATGGTATGGCGTAGGGATACATAATTTGGTCTGGTAACTTTTCAAAGCTGTCAGTCAGCACCAAAGAAGTCATGGGGCTACTGTACATAATATTTTAATTGCATGTCTATTTCAATTGTAAACATTATTATAATTATTAATAATAATAGTAATAACGATGTTACTTAAAGACCAAGGATTATTACCTAATATTTGGGGAATCCTTAAGGAATATTTTTTAAATTGTATCTGTAATCAAATATTAGCCTTTTAAACCGCTTGACTACTGGTGTGAATTGCTCCAAGGTCAAGAAGTCTAGGTGGGATGAACATTTATAAACACTTAATAGGAAATCTGTAGGTGTAGAACTTGTGTGTTTCATTTTATTTCTAAGAACTCAATGTCTTAAACTACTTGTTCACATCGGTTAGCTCATAAGCCTATAAATTTAGAAAGCTGAAATTTTATATAGGCTTACCTACTTAAGAAAACATCAGGCTAGGACGTACTCGTTATACAAGTTTAGTTTTAACTTATATATGTGGTGAGCTTGATGCCTTAAACCACATAACCACAAGTATAGGTAGGCATCAAACAAAAACCTAGACATCCTAAACTAAGCATATGTAGCCTACTGAGATTAATTTCACTATGTGCACCTTGAGATTATTTTTTTTAATCAACAGATCAAGAATGCTTATTCTTACATGCATTGCAGTCTGATGCCTTAGACAACGAGACCACATACTCAGGAAACTTAAAGACCAAGAAACTTGGAAAGTGGAAACTTAGCATGGGCCTACGTACTAGCGCTAGTTTGTGTTTCTAAACATATAGCCAGCCTGACGAATTAATCCCTGCAATTATCGGGTGGATAGCTCATACATAGATCAAGCACAGAAATTGTAAGCTTGGTATGGTTACAAAGAGGTACTATCAGAAGTTCGCGTTGGGTGTTTATTTGTACTTTGGTATCTACTGCAAGCCTGACGTCTTTGACTGCATGACTCCCAGTGCGGGTAGCTAGCAAAAATAATCTATTTAAAGCTGTAACCTTACATACGTACTAATTTAAAAGTGAGGGTGGAAATAACTATTTATTACTTTTACATTATATTACAAAACTATTTTAGCATCGCGTCACCCGCCTCGGTGGTGTAGTTGGCTAACGCGCTTGTCGTGTTGAGCTCGACTGCTGAGGACGGGGAGATCAAGGTTCGAATCTTGGTCGGGTGAACTGAAGGTGGTTTTTCCTAAATGGTTTTCCACTCTCCCTCCACGCAAATGTGGGTTAACTTCCTCTAATTCAACCTTCCCAATTCCTAATCCATTAGCGTAATTAGTACTTAAAGCGTATAACCCGAATGGGTAGTAAGACGCGGTGATATATATATATATATATATATATAGAGAGAGAGAGAGAGAGAGAGAGAGAGAGAGAGAGAGAGAGAAGAGAGAGCATCGCGTCCTACTACCCTTTTGCGTTATTCGCCTATGTACTAATTACACTGATGACTTAGGGATTTTAAAGGTTTAATCGAGAGGATGTGCACCCAACCGGTTTCAAACCCCAATATCCCTGTCTTCGGCAGTCTAGTCCAAAATGAGGGTAGCGCGTTAGACCACATGGCCATCGAATCGATTATTATAAAACTGAAGACTTAAACTGCGTGAATGCCAGCTTATGATGTTATAAAGATATCGTATATTTTATGAATGAGTGTTTCGAATATAGCAATAATTTGTTTTATAACGAAATGTATTACCAAGGATATATTACAACATGTAATGTAAATAAATTGTATAAGACCACTAACTTCTCCACCCGGGCACTTGAAGATGGTTCAGAATTTAAGATTAATCTTAAGCAAACTATAAAAACTGAATTTTGTATAATATTATGTGAATGATATTTTGTATGATATATTTGATTTTTTTGCTATAATTTTGTTAGTTTTTGCATGCAAAGTGTATTATTACCCGTCCAAGGTATCTATAAATAAATGCTAAATGGGGTAGGAAAAAGAAAGGTCGACTTTAGAGTAATTATAATATTTATTAATATTTAGCACCGCATCTTACTACACGTTCGGGTTATACGCTTTAAGTACTAATTACTCTAATAGATTGGGAATTGGGAAGGTTTAATTAGAGGAAGTGAACCCACATTTGTGTGGAGGGAAAGTGGAAAACCACTTAGGAAAAACCACCCCCAGTTCACCCGACCGAGATTAGAACCTCGATCTCCCCGTCCTCAGCAGCCGAGCTCAACACGACAAGAGCGTTACCCAACTACGCCACCGAGGCGGATTTTAGAGTAATGGTAGCCGCAAACGAGTGGAAGGAAAATCTACATATTATACTCAACAATAGTTTTAACCTCTAAAATCTCTTTCACCAGAAAACCATACGAAACTAGGCTGACGCCTTTGTCTGTTTGACCACTGGTGGGTAGAGATTGGGTTTGGGTGGTCATAGCTAATCAGTGTAAAGTGCACTTTAATTTGTCAAGAATAAATGTATGGTCTTATAATTAACTAGTTTTGGTATCTATACAATAATCCTTCATATAAGGTGCTGTTAATGTAGTGTTAGGTTAGGTTAGGTTAGGTTACCTTAATTAGCCTGAACCAGGGAAGTGACTAGAAGAGTTATCTTGGTGTTACTATACTTGATTCTAACAATGGAGGTTAAGGTTCAAAAATCGGCCAAATAAGTAGAAACTACTTTAATACACTTTATATACCATCTATCCTTAGATTAATCTGTGTACGCTCCGGCTAATCCTAAAAGAAAGAATAGTACCCATTGCTAAAAATAATAGATAGGTAATAAGTAATAGTAAATGCCAAACTTAACTATTTTTATTGCAACATTATCCAAACTTACTATTTTCAATTTCTCTTTAAATAAAACAAACGTATCATTTATAATAGTGAGCATACATTTTATATTTGAGGTAACTATCAATAATTGTAGAAAAACTGATTTTTAGAATATAAATATGCATCCTATAATTGATATAACAAAACTTTTTTTAATTAAAACAGGTCAAATGGCAATGCGATCAACATTATCTGGATTGTTGTGTCTGATGAATTTACGGGACGTGCATTTTATCGGTAAAACAATTAACTCTTTTGCTTTCTTTTCAGCGCGTCTCACTGCCCGTTCGAGATACATGCATTATATTATACTAATTACGCTAATATGGTATGGAATTTATACTAAATGAATCTGAAGCTACGTATAAAAATAATGATAGATCAATTAGATTAGTATATCTAGCCGGGATTCAAATCCCAACCTACTCATCACCGACAAACCAGATTAAATGAGTTTGCCATTCATACCGATTTCCCAATGGTGCAGGTCACTTGAAAATAAAATTATAAATATTTACTGTAATTGAACCAATCTTTACGTCAAAGTTCACTAGCTTAGTACTACCTTACATCTGCCCTTACATATATCTCTTGTATATAGGCTTATATATCTATTTGGGGAAAAGGATGTATAAACAGTTTTTTTAAAAAAGCTAATTATAATGATTCTACCCCACAAACTATAGTATTTACTTATAACATTTGAATATTATTTAGTTATCATAAAAATGTTACAATGATTGATAATAAAAACAATATTTTAAAAATATTATTATTATTATTATTATTAGCACCGCGTCTTACTACCCGTTCGGGTTATACGCACTTACGCTAATGTGCAATGGTAGGGTGATTGTGAGATGAAATGAAGGACCTACAGTTTAACGTGGAATCCGAACCACGGTGGAGACCTGGCATTCCTCACATTCACAAGATGTCTTGTCAGAGGTGAAGGAAGGGTTTGGTAATCAGATAAATCTTTGCCGGGACCGAGGATTGAACCCCGGCTGCCAGCATAGAAGTCTGACACCTTACCCCTAGACCACCAGGTCACCCTTTTAAAATAGATTAATGTAAAAATAATACACGAATAAAAAAATTGAATATTCATATTTTTATTTTGAGCAGAATTTAATTTTTTTTTTTAATGCCTCACAATTATTGTATCATTTTACTAAGCTAATATTTTTTCATAAATTAACTATTGGAAAACAAAGTTATCATAAAATTAATGAGCTATAGGCTATTTTCACAAAATGAAATTAATTTTTAGTAAAAATGTTAAATAAACAATATCCAATAGCAAGCTACCAGACAGACCAGCTTACATCACAGAACCACGTGAATTTTTCAGGAGCAGCCCAAGTTCTGTAAAGATGAGGAAGCTTTTAGTTTTGTCGCCGCACCCTACTACCTGTTTAAGCTATAAGCATATGTACTAATTACACTAATGAGTTAGGGATAGAGAAGGTTGAATATATTAGAAGCGTACTCGAATTCGAGTGAGGTAAGAGTGGAAAACAATTTAGGAAATACCAACCTCAGTACGTTGAACCTTGATTAGAACCCCAATCTCCCCATCACTGTCAGTCCAGTCTAATGCGAGAGTGATGCCTTATACCACACGGCCACCGAATTAGGTTTTTTTTCTCTAATGGCTGCCTACCCTCCCATCATGTCAGTGTGGATAAATTTCCTCTAAAAGTGTACCTTCCTTAGAACTATAAGATAAACATAATT
Organism: Timema shepardi; assembly: GCA_902151425.1. NCBI lineage: Eukaryota > Metazoa > Arthropoda > Insecta > Phasmatodea > Timematidae > Timema > Timema shepardi. Next base: position 19,084 of record CABFVX010005032.1, read on the forward strand.
AAATATGTTCGTCTATCACGAATGAAGAGGGAGAACCTGATGAGAAAACAATTGAAAATTAACAAGAATAGATTTAGTTATAAATAATTTAATTTTCATGAATAATTATTTGACGTTCAATTATCGTGCTAGGAATATAAATAAGAAAGGTTTATTTAATGGAAATACTTATTCAAGAACTTGGCACACTTTTAAATTTTATAATGAGTTTAAAACTCTCTTCATTAAAATCACATATTTTGAAATAAAAACTTATTTTGAAAGAGAATTCCCTTCAATGGTAATCCCCCTAACAGGAAAAAGAATGTCTTTGAAACAAAGGGAAACATCCCTTCCCCCTCCCTTTAACACATATTTTTTAACGACTTCAGAAAGTAATACAAAGGCGTGATAGTTTATCCTAATTCAACATTATTTTAAAAGAATTGGATGATTTTTTTTTTAAGTTGGGGAAAAAAATAAGTGTTGAAATGAGTTCGTTTCCAACAGAAGATTCGTAATTTTCCACCAAAAAGAGGCTAAAAAAGTGGTGGGCTGGAAGGGAGGGGGTAGTGGTAAGAGAAAAACATGAAAAATATTAAAGAAAAAAGAAATGGAAAAGCAAAAGAATGTTAGAAATGCGTTCCATCGGGGAAAATTCTAGACACGTTTTCCTGACCCACGCAAGTGTGTGTGTGTGTGTGTGTGTGTGTGTGTGTGTGTGTGTGTGTGTGTGTGTGTGTGAGAGAGTGTAAATAGAGGTATTGCTTATCCATGTGTGTGTGTTTTTTTAGAGCGTTCAAAAGCAGGAGAAATCTTTTTATAGGTGTTCAACACCTTCCTCTCTAAGTTATTGACGGCCAAAACCTTGCGTGGATGAAAAAAAACAACATTTTAGGTCGGTAACATATTTACTGAGTTTCAGCACGAAATTCAATTATAAAGAACTGAAAAATCCTTTATGTACTTATAGTATGTGCTTTCCTTCTTCCCCTACCCTCCTAACCTCTCTCCTCGTAAGCTTCTTTCTCACTCCAACTTTCAGCCAGTGGGCTTTCTTGTTTTGCTCAGGTTCGCTGCTCTCAATGAATGGCAAGTTTTCCGATATCCATCAAATGGATACTTGGTATAAAACTGACCTTGGGATAGTCCCTGACCACTTCACTATGAACGGTTACAGTTCTGGCATGCACCATTTGCTTTATTTTATTCCTTTGGAACAGTAGTGACTAATACCCGCCTCAGTGGCGTAGTTGGCTAACGCGCTTGTCGTGTTGAGCTCGACTGCTGAGGACGGGGAGATCGAGGTTTCAATCTCGGTCGGGTGAATTGGGGGTGGTTTTCCCTATATGGTTTTCCACTCTCCCTCCACGCAAATGCGGGTTCACTTCCTCTAATTTAACCTACCCAATTCCTAATCCATCAGCGTAATTAGTACTAAAAGCGTATAACCCTAACGGGTAGTAAGACGCGGGGCTAAAAATATATATATATAGTAATGACTAATGGTCCATAGTCGTTCAGATTCGTATTTAACCTCTGAAAACCTAGTTTGTGACGCAAAATAAGAATTCAGTCCAACTAACCTTCAAGCAATACTAATTCGGCCCCATAGATTCTATGAATTTAGTCCTATTAACCAACAAAACTTGTCTTACAATTTTACACATGCTTATTGCTTAAGCTTCGTTCACACGGGGTTCTAAAACTATCCTTTTTTTTAGCACCACGTCTTACTGCCCGTTCGGGCTATAGCCTATGTACTAATTACTCTAATGGGTTAGGAATTGGGAAGGTTGAATTTATAGAAAGTGCATCCGCATTTGCGTGGAGAGAAAGTGGGGAAACCATTAAGAATCAAACCACCTCAGTGCACCCGGCTGGGTTCGAACAGCAACCTCCCCGGTCTCGAGGGCCAGTCTAGTGCGAGAGTTGCGCTTTAGACCGTCCGGCAACCCAAGGGGGTAAAAAACTATCCTTGAAATAGTTTGTTTTACCCAAAACTAAGTAAGCCCCTCACAATGTTATTATTCATTATAAATGCACGCCGATTTAAAAAAAATCGTTAAAAATATTTTCAAAATATTTTGAGTTTTTGAAAACTAGTCATCTACTACCCTTAAAAGAACTTTGCCCCCTAAGCCAAATAAACAGTATTAATTGCCATCTTAAATACACCCGAAATGTAGCCTATGTTTAAATCATAATTGTTAAAGATATTTTTGATAAATTTTAAATTATTTTCAAACTAATCATTAGTAAACTGCCCATAGTTCAATTATTTTCTGAAGATCGATTATACAGTTCTATTTATCATTTAGAAAAAACTCTCCAGATATACACTTTGAATAAAAAATCCAAGCCGATAATTAAGAGGTTGGAGATTATATCCTGGTCGAGTGAACTGAAGGTGGTTTTTCCTAAATGGTTTTCCACTCTTACTACATGCAAATTCGGATTCACTTTCTCTGCATTCTGCTTATCTCATACCAAAGCCTATTAGCATAATTATTACATAAGGAGGCCTATAACTAGAACAGGTAATAAAACGCAGTTCTAAAATATCTTCAACAGTGAAAAATATAATAATCAAGTCACAAACTATATAACATTATTTATGTAAAGTTGTAAAATAAAATGGTTTGGCATACCATGCTTGCGCTAAATGAAATCGACAGCCTACTATCCTGGTTTGTGATAAAGTCGACACGATGCACTCGTGAATCGCTTGCTCGAAATCAATCACAATGTATCAAGGTTGAAGGTGAAGTTGTCTCTTCTCGCACTCCTCCTTTAGGATTCTCATAGCGTCAAATATAGCTCTGCTTTTTCTTGTTTTTAAGTAGCCAAAAGACTAGAGGTATGTATGACCCTTCGAAATACCCATGTACAGTAAAAAGCTGAAGAAAATATTTCGGTGCGTGCTCAAAGGTTCCATCCATTAACACAATTTAATTCTGGCACAAATACTCAAGATTCAAGTCACAAGAAAATATCACGATCCCCTTCTAGTTTTCGTTTTTCAACAAAAAGTTTTCGTCTTGAATAGTTTTTATTTCAATTGAATCTATGACAAATTGAATTTCTTCGGAAGATTTAGGCCACTTTGGCAGTATTTTTAGTTTAGTGTAGTTGATGTTATTCCTGATACAATGAATGTCCTTGCGGGTCAATGTTTTTATAGTTTTTTTCTGTGCCTGTACCTCTGTGTGGATTAACTTTGAAGGCCTTACTTCAATATCTTCAGCTTTCCTCTTAACTGCGTTGCTAATGGATCTTCTGTTAAAACTCTTGATCTAGTAGTGGTTCGTGGTTGTGTTCGTTTTCAGTCAGCGAGAAAATATTTCCACCGTCATCCACCACCATATTTTAGCCTAGCAGTCCTTTTTAGTGCATCTCCACCTCTCTTCCCTCGTCAATTTTAATTGATTCAATTGTCGATACATATATTTATTATAGACAATCAGAACTTTTCCTTTTTCACTATAAATCCTTTCCATATCAATAATTCTCGCTAATATTATCACAGTTGACACAAAACCCAAAAAAAATTATTTTAAATACACCGGTACAGTCACAGTTGTCGAGACAATTAATAAGTATTGGACAGACGGATGTCAATACTACTGTTACAAGTCTTGTTGGAGGCACTTAGGGTGTTTTTACATTCCTTTACTAAGGGGAGGAAAGACCTGACGTAGCGAGAGCTTGTTTGAGAAGGTCTTTGTTTGTATCATCCCCCCCCCCCNCCCCCCCAACCTCCCTCACCAACTACCTGAACTTGACTTGGCGCAATTCGGGTCCGGGATTAGTAAAAAGTTTTTGATCCCTTAATAACTGGCGCAATTCGGGTCTGCCCGACTGCACAAGGTCACGTGACAGACTTACCACTACACTAGATATTATCAATGATGGAATTGCATGGCTACTATTGGGAAACAGCGTTGTCATTTTTTCATTTTTTGTGTGTTCAATCTCCCCTTAAATACAAGAAAAGTTTCGCAACGTTGGTTAGTTGAGGTTGCCATTACCTTCTTCCTACCCCAGTACAACGCCTTCCGACATAACTGAGAGCGATAGGATTGGGCAACAATTAACTGAGAGGGCTAAGATAAGGTGTTTATACATAAGACCTGCATTTACCTCAGCAATGATATAGGTTGTAGAAACTAGCGTTCAACTGTTCCTGTGTAAACCCTACGAAATAGCACAAGTGCTAGTAGAAATCGAAAACAAGCGTCTTGAAACATCACAGATGACACAACATCCAACCAGAAAATACTGTCCACACAGATAGCGTGTCAGAGCTACGAGTCTATGACTAGCATATTTTACTAGTGGCCAGTAAACTACAGTAGCCCCATGGCTTCTTTGGTGCTGACTGACAGCTTTGAAAAGTTACTAGACCAAATTATGTATCCCTACGCCGAAACATATGCTCTGCAAAAACATATGTTTTGCAGCTGTAACTTCTGACAGTCAAAATTTAGGTGTACAGCTAAATGTTGACTGTCAGAAGTCAGCTGTTAGCTGTTAGTCAGCACCAAAGAAGCCATGGGGCTACTGTAGACCTATGTGGCCCAGGTTTTAGACTGTTACCATTGTTAATGCTGATAATGTTTTGTTTTATTGTATCAGTTTACTTCACTTCTGTCTATTCAGTACACTTTAAGATTGGGCCAAGTTAGTACACCAGCATAGAAGCGAACTTTGACAACCTACCTTCCCAACCGCTCTTAACAGGTCCGAATTTGTATGCAGCAGTCAGCAATATATTCTTATCACTGCATCTCACCACCAGTTCAGGTTATACACATATATTATAATTACTATGATGAGTTACATATCAGAAGGGAATCGTTTTAGAGGTGATCTTCCCACATTTGTGTGAAAGAAGCGTGGTAAACCATTTATGAAACAACACTATCAATAGAACTGGCCGGGATTCAAACCCCAATCTTCCTGTCTTCAGCAGGTAAGTCTAACACGAGAGTGATGTCTTGGATTAGGGATTACCATCCGTCTTCCCCGACTAGCCTAAGTCTTGGCAGAACTAAGACGCAGTCCACCTCGGTGGTGTAGCTAGCTAAAGCGCTGGTTTAATGTTGAGCTAAACTTCCGAGGACGGGAATATCGAGATTAGAATCTCGTTTGGGTGAACTGGGGGGTGGTTTTTCCTAAATGATTTTCCACTCTCCCTCCACGCAGATGAGAGTTCACTTACTCTGTATTCTGCCTTCCTAATTCCTAACCTATTAGCGTAAATAGTACTTAAGCGTACAATACGAACGGGTAGTAAGACGCGGTGCTAAATAAAAAAAATATCTAAAAGCCGTTCCTGTGTGCACGTGAGCTAGGTCATCAACCTGAACTGGTCTGGTTGGTCAGAAACTGGCAGTTCTGTGTTCAAACACTTGATAATTGTACTGAGGGTGGTATTTTGTTAAATAGTTTTCTACACATTCTCTGCACAAGTGACGGTACATTTTCCCTCAATTTTACCTTCCCTGTACCTCACTTACTATAGAAAATTGATGGATAGCCTGGAAAGTTTATAAGACAAAATGTTTTGATAAAATAGTTAAATTAGATGTAATTACTTTTGTGTATCAAATTTATAGTGCAGTCGTTATAATACAGAGATAGAAGATAAAAATATTAAAATTCAATGAATCAAACTTTATGAAACACAAACAAATGTTGGCTTTGTTCAAGGGTAATTTTTCTGGGGTGGTGGGGAGAGTATTTTAGGGGGATTTTTAAAATTAATGCAAGGACATACATTCTACATGTTTTAATGTTATAATATAAAAAATTAAATAAGATTAAATTACTAAAACTTTGTTTAAAAACATGGTGAATATTATAATTTATGATTGCCCACATCAAAATATTGCCAAAAACTGAGTTCACAAATACAAACATTTTGAAACTCGTGTCGGTGAGCACGTAACCCTAATTTCAATCCCCTAAAGTTTCATTTTCTGGTGACAGGGAGGACATGGTTCAAATTCCAACCTATTGTGTTAATAGTGTGTTTTCCCTCCATGCAAATGTGGACACACGTAATCAAAAGTTTCACTTCCTCATCCTTAGACGATTACTTACTTCCTGTATTAGTTTATGTCGTTAGCAGCTCGAATGTTCATCACCGCACTTACAAAGTAGTCCTACGCCACATAAGATAGTACTATTCATTCCACCCCATTACACCCTATCACTTTCAGTCCCCTCTAACGCTATCCTCCAAACTGCGTCTAGGTATTTTCAATGGTCTATTCTCATTGGGTTTGCCATTCAGTAACCTGAACAAGGTTCTATAATCCTTCTTTGGCAATGTATGTCATGCCCGCCGTAACCTACACGACCTAATCATCCTAACAATTTCTTATAATTAGCCCAAAATATTTTGCTCATAATTGTGTTACCTCCTTCACTCTCCAGTATCTTCATCCCTTCTTGGACCAAATAGCTTTTTTTAAGCACCTTGATTTCGAACACCCTAAATTTGTTTTCGTTAATAGAAACAAATATTTTGATAAGGTAAACATTTTTAATTTATAATGGCAGATGAAAAAAAAATCTTAAAATACAAAAAATAAAACAGAAAGTAAAAATTATCTTAAAGGGAGACTATAGCTCTGCTATTACTGTACATAGCTAAATATAAGGATAAGAGATCGCTTAAATCGGAGAGACGTAATAATGAAAATAAACAATTTCTGGTGGCATAGCTTGGCGAACCATGATTCTTATTGGGTAAACCATGATTCTTAACTATTCCATGTCTCTAGTCCATGTGCTCACCGATTTGTGTGTACTTATTGAGATATACCGACAGAGTGGCCGCCATATGCTGTCATGTGTTCACAAAAGGCCTTCTAGCTATTAATCTCAATCTTCTAAACCAGAACCGCTGGTTTTTTCATTAAAGTAGCTTTTCATTTGTACTCACGAGGTTGAGTCTTACCCCGTTCAAGACCCTCTTATTCTCAGAAGATCTGGACTTACTGTGGATCAAACGTGGCCCTTCTAATTCCGTAGCCAGGAATTCTAACCACTAGACCACAAATGTGGTCACGTGTGCTAATATAATACATTTATTTAGAAAGTGTACGTCAAGAACCCCAAATAATACTATTCTAATGCTACCACACAAATGATTGGCCCCCTTGGCCATTGAGCCCTCTAGAAAGTCTCCATACCAGTATCGTATCCTGAATTATTTTAACTAAAATATCCCTCTTATCTTTGTTCCGTGATGTGCTGTTTTAATGAGTTGCTAAGCTGTTCGCTAAACATATTGTAACAACACATTCACCGCAACAGAGACGCGTCAAGGTTTTGGTGGAAAACCGCTCGAAGCTGCTATCCCGCCGGACTACCATGATTAAGAAAAATACAAGTTTTGTAAACTTAGACATTTTGAAGCTTCTTCTGATTTAGTAGTTTGTTTACATTTTTGAGTTCGTTCAAATAGTGAATTAACTTTCTCTGGCCCCATTACAGGTTTCGTTGAGTTATTAAGCTCGTGGATTCTAGGTTATAGGTAAAGAGGAAAGCATTATTACTTTTACGCTATCTTCTGAGAACTTATTTTTCCTTTCTGAAAATATTCTTAGCGTTTATAATTTAAAAAATATTATTATTATTATTATTATTATTATTATTAGCACCGCGTCTTACTATCCGTTCGGGTTATACGCACTTACGCTAACGTGTAATGGTAGGGTGATTGTGAGATGAAATGGAGTACCTGCAGTTTAACGTGGAATCCGAACCACGGTGGAGGCCTGGCATTCCTCACATTCACAAGATGTCTTGTAAGAGGTGAAGGAAGGGTTTGGTAATCAGATAAATCTGTGCTGTCATTTATTCCCAATGTCGTGTTTCACCTCTACATAGCCCTGCTCTCCGGATTTCCAAACATTACCTGCACATTCTTGGAGTTCCACCAGAAGTTGATTACCCAACCATATACAAGTCGCCATACCTTTGAGTTTTTAATCTTACAAACAATAAATTATAGTTATACATTTTAAACTTAAATTAGTTGAACAATCTTGATAATTTTACATACACAATCTATCCATAACATGAAACATATTATTATATTATAAATATCTAGCCTAATAAATTATAAACATAAAACTGGTTGCTTAAAGTTGTATCAATTTGGAGCTCTTTCATTTCCTTTTTTTTTTAATTTTGAAATTCCACTTATTCAGACATAAGTTAGGCTATCCGCGAAGGTATATTTACTTACATGTCAAATTTCCATTCTATTCAACGCCGAGATGTTTTTATTTCTATCGGCTTTGAAAATATTGAGATACCATTCCTTGGAACCAATTTTGAAATATCATAGTGCAGTGTGTGTTTTTTTAGTTTTTTTAATGCTTAGCTCTCTTTCAACCCATATCTTAATTTAAATTTAGTAAAAATATTCATAATTTTCTAGTTATGACCAAATTTCTATTATACACCATACTAAAAGGTTTGACACTTTTTCATTAATTTTGGAGATTTTCTCTCATCTCCCATTTTCCTACGTCCACAATCACCCACACGCTGCCATTTTGTAGTTTCAAATTTTAAAATCTAAATATTTTTGTTTTTTGATGCGGTCTCGTCAAATTTCAATTTTTACCTCACAAATGAATGGTTGAATCAGGTTCATGAAATTTCCAGTCCTGCCTATTTCCCGTACCCCCATTTTGAATGGTATATGTGCAAATCTTATGGTTATTTGGATTTGACAATTTAGATTTAATGAAATATTTCAATTATCTACTAAAATTTTATTTTTTTTACTTTGGAGATTACGAGGCTAGCCTCTTTTCACTTTGGGGTTCTTTATTTTTGAATCTAAGAATATTCACTCATTCAGTACAGTTTGGGGTGGTCCTCACACCCACCCAAGAAACTTTAATCTTCTACCACACTGGTAAGTAGCTTATTATTTTAATTTTGGGTATTTTGGTCCACACCGCCAATTACCCCATTTTTAACTACTTCCCACTTATAAATATAAAGTATTTAACAGTAGTTTCGTTATTTAGAGTGTTCTCTCTACATTCCTGACAAATTTAGCTTCTTAAACCACTCCCCCCACCCTACAAAGTATTTTTTTTTAAATTATATGTCTCCCCTTCCCTATTTTCCATTTGGGTACAACTGAGGGTCATTTGATTTGAATCTCGAAAAACTAATAACGAAATATTGTTAACCGGCCTTGAAAACCTCTATATATTAAATTTCTTGAAAATTAAAAAGGAAATAACAGTTTTTAGAAAATGTTATACCATTTAGATATCGTATTTATTTAGGATCAACTGACTGGAATTTCGAAACAAAACATTACAACAAGGTTGTATTTAGCAGTTTTAGAAACCCCGAAAATTGAATTTCAATTAAACCAGACAAACAAGATTTTTTTTTTTTGCTTATTAGGTAAGCATGGATACTTTTTGGGGCAAATATACAGACCCTTTTTGAATTTTTCAGGTTTAGGATTTTTAACATCATTTTCGGATTCTCAAGAAACTCCATATCGAGCTACAACCTTTCAACTCGCCGGAAAGTATTTAAAAAAAACTCTGAAAGGAAAAACAGAAAAACACGGCAGGGATTTTAAATTATAAAATTGTATGTAGCTCTTTAAAGTGAAATAATGATTTATAAGCTCCTTGTTGGATGAAGATGTTCTTATTTTCTTAATGTTTCTGTCACAGTGTATATTATTGCATATACTATTTCTTCATGCTCTTTGAAGGCGTATTTTTTTAAACAATATTTTGTTTCACAAATCTTATGAGTGTTTAGTAAATGTTTCTAATTTAAGATAATATAAAAAGTTCGTGCAGTGTATCATAGCATTTTCATTGAATACTCGCTGGTGTACCAGTTCTTCGCGCGGGAAATATATAGAGTACCTTTGTTATTTTTAGTATAAAATTAACCACCAGGAATAGTAACCAAATATTAAATAGGGTTTAGATATTAACCTCTCGTTGATTTAAATTGTGATACAAAACGTGAAAATAGGCTGGCCAATTCATAATGTCATAATAAATATATAATATGGATATTTTTTAGAATCTGACATTTATTTTTAAGATTAAGTTACAACTTATCTATACACAATACTTTTAACTCTCGCCTGTTGGTGCTAATAAGAAAGAAAGAAGTGAGACACATCAACAATGTTTGTTAAAGTGTTGTAATTAAAACCAATCAAATTTATTCTAGCATTTTTATTTACTGCATTTATTCCGTTTAACCTTTTAACATTTTTACCCTCTTTACCTTAAAGTAATAACATTTCCTCGCCCCCACCCCCTCCTTCCTATTTAATATTTTTTACTCTTCATCCCTCATCACCCTTTCAGGCCCCTTTACACTTTTCACCCCATTAACCTTAATACCCTTGTTGTACCTCACTGCTCAGGCAGCCTTGTATCTTTCCTCCGCACTCGCACCGGCCGCTCTAACCCCTCCCTACTGCCTGGACCATTCGCGGTCCTTGTTTTCTGAGCCGTCCGTGACGCTCTTACCTCTGTAATCACCTCCCTTATTCCTATTGGCTCGCTTGGCGGCCAATATCACTCTCGTTTTCCTGAACCAATGGGAAGCTCCCTCTTCTCTGATTGGACAAGGCCAGGCAGCAACGGAGGGTATATAAGCCGATGAAATCTTGATTCGAGTTCAGTGGTGACCCACCCTGGGACACCGCCGTTTCACAAGAGCATAATAAATAGACATTATTTTTGAACAGAGCATTTCTTCGTCGTCTCCACCTATCCTTCCCCGACTCTCCTTACCTCCCACCGCGACCTCGTGTCGCCGGGACTGTTCCTACTCCTTACCTCCCACCGCGACCTCGTGTC
>CABFVX010005032.1:35233-47709 GCA_902151425.1 Timema shepardi
AGTGGAGGAAGACAGGAGAAGGGGGGAGGGTAAGTTCTGGACTACAATGGAAGAATGTGGCAGCATCGGGAACATTCTAGTACGGAGACTCGCCACTGCGCATGCCCGGCCAAGCCAGCAGCCGCTCGGATTGCCATGCCTTAGGCTCTTTTAGTGTTCTGTTAGGCCGGGACAGTGAATGTTCGTCCTGAGGACTTGAGCCGTTGTTCCACGCAGGCCCCGTCAGGAGGTGAATGCGGTAAGTTTCTTCTATAATGTTGTTGTTTACGTCTGTCTTGTATAAGTCCAATGCTACACTGTAGATTGTTGGATTACTGGATTTTTAATAAAAAAAATAGAACTATAGGATCAAATCCAAATCACTCTGTTTATTAATACACCAACATAGCAAAAATTATCATACAATACAGGGTACTGTACAAAGTACCAAAAGAAGAAAAAAACATAAGTTACAGTAGCTATTTATTATGTCCATCTTCAATACCATTGCATTACACAAGAAACTCTTAAATTTTGGCTTCTTTTTTTTAAATACAGTTTCATAGTATGTTCCTGCTGTCTTTTTAAAACAAGAATGTCAGCATCTGCTACGTCATTATCTTTGCCACACATGACACATATGTTATATGCACTAACTGCACTACTGTGCCGTACGGCATGAACTTGTACAGTTGAATCCTCTTGTTCCTCGTTATTGTCATCTAAAATATCTAGGATGATCACTACTGTGCAGTACACACAACTCACTTGGTTCACTGGTTATGTTATCCTATTAAACAAGCTGGTGACTGCTTTGCCCACCACGCGTGCAACAAACAACCAGCGACTTACAGTAGTGTACTGTATACATCATTACCTCTCTGTAACACACATTGACAAGTTGTAACACGAACATTTCATGTACCGACCCTGCTGAGTGTCAGATTACTGAACGTGTCTTACTTGTCAAGTGTTGGATTATAAAGACTATACTGTATTATAAGGACATACATACTCTCCTGGCATCACAGGCTTGGAACATACTAGACATCCAACATTCACTTCAAGTGTGCGGGCACGCGATATATCTTGTCTAATAAGATAAACTCAGTTATTGAAACTAATTGAGCTTTAAATGAGTTTATGAATAAACGTGCAAATAGTTTTTCTACTTATTTGAATTTTCCTTTATTAAAATTTGTTTGTTTTTTAATAAATGTAATATTGTATGGGGTATTCAATTCTGGTTAAGTGAAAGAGAAAGCTAACGCTTTAACTTCGTCAGGTAAATAAAGGCCATTAATATTATTATTAAATAAAAGTCATCATCATTATTATTATAGAGCCTAATTGATGCCTCATCATAATATTCCACCAAAGGGCGTGTGTTCTAGATTCAAAGGTCTGACAGTGAGTAGCTCCTAAACTCTACAGTCCGTGGTATTCATATCAGAATAACCCCACTTCCTCTCTACCCCTGGCCCCTCTCCCCTTTGCCAACAAATACATTGTTCGGTGATATTCCCCCGTCTCGTAGTTACCGACACGTCCCTTAATAAACACAGTTTAGTCGTCACTGTTCAGTTTTGCCCGAGATACAATTAGCTTGTCCGGAAAGTAAATCTGGCGCAGCAGCAAACTAACACCTAACTAACACCTTTGTCCTATCTACCGTGTGTGGGTGGTGGCGGGCGTTTTTGGGAAGGGGGAGAGGTAACCTCAAGTGTGGCAACCTAACCTAACCATGACCTAAGCTAAAACAACTCAACCTATTCTAGCGACGAACACAGGCAGCATAACCTCCTTTACTAACAGCATTGTACTCTGGTTGACTGGGAGATAGTTGGAAGGTAGAAAGCAAAGTCAATTAAGGATCCATCCAATAATCGATTCATTCGAATAGATTTTTTTTTAAATTATGTATATTTTACTTGATGTATCGGTAGTATGGCAATCGATCACCAACTAATCTATTATTTACTAATATAGTCTATAATATGTAACCTTAGGGCCGGTTTAGTAGTCAAATTTAGTACGCCTCAAGTGCGGCGCTACACTAAGTTCATGACGACACCTACCTAAACCAGAATGGAATGGGCCAGTTTCCTATGTGAGAACGGCCCATTCCATTCGAGTTATGTAGGTGTCGTCTTGTATTTAGTGTAGCACCGCACTTGAGGCGTACTCAATTTGACTATTAAACCGGCCCTAAGTGTGTAATCTACACTACTTAAACCTATAAGAGCATATTTCTTAAAATAGGCAGTATGAATTTCGATGGTTGATATCTGAGAGTAGATTAACGTAACATTTATATTTGTTTTATTTTCATGTCGTATGTTCTAAAGAAGTACCTCTTTATGGTGTATATATTAATAACAATAAAATAATAATATAAATAAATGATAATGGAATTGTTTTAAGGGCGATATAAATATTTTCAATATTGACAGCAAAAAAGTTGTTTTTTTCTGAAATCACAATTATTGTACCGTAATTATCCCAATATTTAGAGTAATGAGTATTTGCGGACAATTAATTAATACAGTTATATTATATTTTATTATAAAAATTCTGCAACTAACAACAATTAGGTCAGGTTCTATCATTAATAAATTATCTATAATTACGATTAATTCTATGGTTTGTGATTTTAGAATGTACAGGTATCTTCTAAACAAAAATATACATCGTAGGTTTATTATATCTATATTTAACAGGAAACTATAAATAGATAGGGAACTTGCAACTGAGGGAAGGCTCAATCGTTAGTAAATTCAACTGTTTCTACCTGTTCAAGTTGTACGCACTTACGCTAATGTGTAATGGTAGGGTGATTGTGAGATGAAATGGAGGACCTACAGTTTAACGTGGAATCCGAACCAATGGCCTGGTGTTACACAAATTCATAAGTTGTGATTTATATACGGCTTGTCAGAGGTGAAGGAAGTGTTTAGTAATCAGATAAATATGTGCTGAAACCGAGGATTTAACCCAGGACTCCCGGAAAAAAAGTCTTACACCTTACACCTAGACCAGCAGGTCACCTATAATATAATAGAACATAATAGTAAGAGAAACCATGAAAGCTTTGAAATGTTTGAAATTAATTAAGTGTAAGCCTTTCATGTTTCAAAATATTAGTATATTTAATGCTAAACACAATAATTGCATAGGAGACGAGGCTTGAAAACTATTAATATATTATAAAACTAAACTAAAATGATAATTGGTGAACTAGGTTCCAGTGTTATTACAGCAGTATTTAAAAATATTAATGCCCCAACACTTCAAAGAACAGTTTTCAGAATAAAAGATATGATAGAAATTTTGTAGATTAACCTGAGATTGCCAAGTTCTGCTTCATGCAAATCAATAGGGGTGTGCGAAGCCAGTTTTTTCAGTTCGAAGCGAAGTCGAAGCGAATATTCAAGAATATTCTCGAAGTCGAATCGAAGTTCGAATAAAATTTAAACAACTAATAATAGCTCATAAAACAAATTATTTTTCTAAAAAAAACTGGATGTTTTTAGCCTTAATATATTTATATTTATTTCAAATGCTATTAAATTGATATATTTTATCTAACTTTAATAAAAACCTTACAATTTAGCCTAATTATGTAATAATACACAATAAGACATTAACCTTTTTAGAAAAAAATATGTAGGCCTACTAAAAAGACATTTACTTGGGCACGTAAATAGACAATTATATTTTATAAAAAATATAGATATATACTATATTAGGCTAAGTTATATGCTAAGAAAATATTTACACAGTCCTGTGACATTGTGCAATAATATTATCCTACATTTGATTTGCAATTAAACTTTAAAAAATATTCACTTCAGGGCAGATTATGTTATAACTTATTTTAAAAAACGAATATTAAGAATTAAGAAAAATTATATCAACATCAAACAGTTTTTATAAGTTAAAATAAAAACAAACATTGTAAGAAATTATCCACACAGGCAGTTAGAAGTGTTACTTTCTCTTCAAGTTATTTTGAAAGATGTTAATTCCTCAAAATGAATAGGAGTCAACGGTTCTCGTCTGGCTGGTACAATGTTTCCTGAACTAGAAAATACCCTTTCACTGCACACACTTGTAGCAGGGCTACCTTGGAGACATTAGGGTATTTTCAAGAACCCTCTTCCCTCCACCAGATATAGGCACCCGTGGTTCATTTAGGTAATCCTTCACTTCACTGTTGTTGTCTATTGCCGGTTGGGTGGTATTTGGTATGGAATCAAAACTTGACCATAGTCCAGAACTAGAAGAGGAGCATGAGGGGTGTTCATCTCTTACGTTAGGCTCTAAAGATGACTTGTCACTCAACTTCTTAACTTCAATTGCTAGCGTGTTTACTGCCACCATATCATCGATCAAGACACCTCTAAATCTTGGGTCGCATAGCATGGATGGGCAGAAAATAGGATCTGAATCGTAGAAACTGAAGCGAGATTTCAAAGCCTTATCTAAACTTCTTGCGAACATTACACCATCCTTCTTGCTAGTGATAAAAACATTTAAGAGATTTGAGGCAAGGAAGGATGGGTATAACCATTGAAGAGGTGGGATAACTGTCTCCACTGATTTCCTTGGTGGCGTCAGCTAGTGGCCCAAGAACCTCTACAATGCCTGCTGCTTGCTTCCATTCAACTTCAGTTAGGATCTCGATGTTATTTTCTGAATTGGCAAGTTCAGCTCCAACAGCTTTTCTAACAGCATGTAATCGAGAAAGCATGTTATACTCGCTGGACCACCGTGTGTCCACAAACTGAATTAACTCGAGTACTGGCAGTACCATCTCTTCCATTACCGTATGTAATCTTTTTCTTGTGGATGGACTACGACTGTAATGTTCCACAATTGCTTTTGCCTTTGTCAAAAGTGTACAAACACCATAACATTCTGCTTTGGCATCATGGATAGCTAATTATTACTGTTCAATCTAACACATTAAAATAAAATGTAGATAAACTGCAACACATGCTCTAAATAAGCTATCAAAGTTATTTTTATTCCAGTTTTAAATTTTTTTAAAAAGGTAAATCTTTTGGTATTACAGAAAAATATGCATTCTTTTAAAAAGAAAAACGTTTCTAATAGCAATAAGTCACCTGTTGGCGTTTTGTATTTTTTCAGGTATATATTACACTGGGCAGTTTTCTTATCAGAAGCTCTCGTGAAAAATACCCATATTTCACTTTTATTTTTCTGTTTCGGACATTTTCGTAGGCTTAACCAAAACTATTGATAAATTAATAATAAACAGTCTAATGTTGCCAACATGAGGTCATCAAATTTTCCATCAAGTTTTTAGGTTAACATAAATAAATCATTTAATCGTTTAGTTAAAAAAGAAGTATAATTTAAAATTGAAACAAAATTTAATCAGTAAAGGGTAAATATGTTTGCTTATATTCTGTCTCAAAATTAATTTTTTCGACTTTCAATCAAGTTTTTAATTTATCTCTTGGCGCATGCGTCGTAACATTTTCTGTTGAGTAGAGCAAATACACGTGAAGGTCATTTCATTTCAGATATTGAAAAAGATTCACTTGAAAAAAATTATGCAAAATTCAAAGCAAAAATATGATTTTAAATTGTATATTGATTTTTTTTAATATTATTTTTATCACGTGAATTTAGGTCATGTGGCGGTGAAGATAGCTGAACGTATTTAATTTGTGAATCGATCAGGCCGTGTGGCATCGAATATAATCGATTATTGAAATTGTGTAACTATCGATAGTTATTCAATATTTCATCAAAACGAACTATTTTAAATTTACAAGTTATTTATTGAGAGAGAATAAGAAAAAGATACTTACAGGTACATTTTTTTAAAACGAAAATAGCGTGATCACCATTTATTAAAAGTGGTCACTAATCTCAGTAGAAATATTGTGGAATAATAATAATTATGTCAGTCACAATCAACTAGTCGTTTTATAACCATGGCCTTTTGTGTCAATACATAGATATTAAAAAATATCGAACTAATCGATATTTAACCTATAAATCGATAAGGCCCATCTTTCGTAAAGTAAACAAATGAAAATAATTTGTATTAGAAGCTTGCGCCTCATACATATTAGTAAGTATTCCATAATTCAACGTTTTATTTGTTTTAAATTGTGAATTTTCTGTGGTAAACATGAATATAATCTACTAGAATAACAGCTCAGAATGGTTAAAATTGAAAATACTTGTATATTTTTTGCCGAAGCTTCGAATTTTTCGAAGTAAATTTTGTTTGTCGAAGTCGAAGCCGAAGTTAATTAATATTCGCTTCGACTTCGAGATTCTCGAAGCTTCGCACACCCCTACAAATCAATGCTTCAAATGTAGCATTGAATCAATTTTTTCCTCAGTTCCAAACTCAACATGATTTTAGGTTGTGACCTCTACATATTGAAAGCTTCCTTAGCCACGATGATACTTAACTTTATTTCCCTGGTGCATCCTTTGTCAACACGGTCTAGGACAACTGGGCGCTAAAATAAAAATAATTTTTTTATTTTTTATTAACTTAAGCAATTTTTTAGATTAAAAAATGCACCAATTTTTCATATTTTATTACTATCCCCCATTATTATTTCTAACCTAACCTAACCTAACGAAATCGATGCTAGAATTTTAAGAATAGTTAGGGACTATAATAATAGAGACATTATTTCGTTTTTACGAGGTTTGACACATAATATTGCAATGCATTAATAAAAGACAATGAACATTTAAATAAAATATAATTCTGCGCATAATTCTATTTTTTACCCATCACTTTGCATTAAGCTAGTGTTTACTTGTCACTTTTTTTCCTAGTTTTTACCCATCACTTTTTAATTTTAATTGAGAAATATATCATTAAAAAAGAGTAAATTTTTTTCTTTTTACTGATCACTTTTTAATTTAAAAGAAAAAATGCATTGCAAAAAAGTGATTTTTTTAAAATAAAAAAGTTGGGTTACTTTTGGCGCCCAGTTGTCCTGGAGCCCAGTTGTCCGGATTCGTTGTCAACAGGCTTCCCAGTTACTTGAACTGCTCAATGCTTTCCAAATCCTGGCTTCCAATTTTTATATTCAGTGGCTCTTCCTCTTTTTTTAAAAATCCCCATCACTTTTTACATCTCAATGTTGTTCGCCATGCCATATGTTCTCCCTGTCTCCCCCAGTTGGTCCGTCATTTCCTGCAACTCTGCCTCGTGTTTGGCAAGCAATAATAGATCATCTGCGTATCTTACTGTGCTTACGACGCGTCCTTCTATCCTGAAAGTGCCACACTTAACTTCAGGAATTCTCTGACCAGCCACTCTCCATACAAGTTAAACAGACTGGGTGACAAACAGCATCTCTGTCTCACTCCTCTTCCTAGCTCTACGCTGTTGGTCTCTCCACCATTCAGTCTCACCTTCACTCAACATCCCAGGTACAGGTTTGCAATCACCCTTTTGTCCCTCCATTTGGTGCTGATATTCTTGAGTATTACCATCAGTTTTTACCAATTCACTCTATTGAACTCCATTGGTCAGTTTATGAAGCGAATGTAAATTTCTTTCTTAGATTCCAGCCTTCTCTGTCTCTCTCTCTCGCTGAAATTCTTCTCAATTTGAGCATATTAACACTTGATTAGAAGCTTTATAAATTAAAAGAAAAAGTTTTCATTAAATTCCAAGACGTCCTTGACAGATATTCAACAAATGTTGAAGTCAAAATGTGAATAAAGTTTAAACTCTCTGTTTCTACTGAAGAGATATTGTATATATTTTGAGCAAAAAGATGTTTTTCTATAAAAAAAAATGTGAGAACACTTCCCTTTTGTCACCTTTCCTACACTCCCACCTTAAGGTAAGTATCTTTTTTAGAAACCTTATTAGAGAAAATAAGCTTACTGATAATTCTAGAATTAAGTTGCAATAAATATTGGTCTGTTCTCCATAAAGTATCACTTATTTTACACCACGTCTCATTACCCGTATAACATAAAGTAAACATACTCGCATTTGCGTGGAGAGAGAGTAGGAAACTATTTTGTAAAAACACATTAAGTACTGTACATCCGGCTTGGTTTGAAATCCTTACTTCCTTATCATCTTTAAAATGGATTAAAAGAGCTTAACATTTAGACCTCGAACCCAACAACGGGGATTATTACGTCTTATTGTGAAAGTTTACATTTTTAACTATTAAGAATTACCTTCATCGGTTGTCGCAAGGTCTAAGACAGCTACAGTAACCCCGTGGCTTCTTTGGTGCTGACTGACAGCTCACAGCTGACTACTGACAGTCAACATTTAGATATATACCTAAATTTTGACTGTCAGAAGTGACAGCTGCTAAACACATGTTTTTGCAGATCATATTGTTCGGCGCAGGGATACATAAATTGGTCTGGTAACTTTTCAAAGCTTTTATCTGTCAGCTGTGAGCTGTCAGTCAGCACCAAAGAAGCCATGGGGCTACTGTATGTGCAACCTCCCCCCGACTGAGGGATAAATAAATTCAAGAGAAGTTGGCTGGGGGACCCATAAAGTTTGCAAAGATTGATGCTCAAATATAATATAAATTTGATATCATTATCATTTAATTTTACAAATATATGATTATACAGAATGTTCGGAAATTTAAAGCCTTACCTATATATGCAGTTTGGGAGTTGATTCACTTAACACCCTATATACATATTATAAATCATTATTATTATTATTATTATTATTAGCACCGCGTCTTACTACCCGTTCGGGTTATACGCACTTACGCTAATGTGTAATGGATAGGGTGATTGTGAGATGAAATGAAGGACCTGCAGTTTAACGTGGAATCCGAACCACGGTGGAGAGGCCTGGCATTCCTCACATTCACAAGATGTATTTTCAGAGGTGGAGGAAGGGTTTGGTAATCAGATAAATCTTAGCTGGGACCGAGGATTGAACCCCGGCCGCCAGCATAGTATAAATAATTAATTTGAAATAAAACACTGAAATATAAATGGTCAGCTCCAATACTTAAGCTTGTTGTATTAGTTTTTGCAATTTTAATAATTTCAATTTGATTCAATAAGCAGCACAGAATGAACTATAAGTCGTGGATTGGACCTGTTTTGTCTACTGCGTTTATCTTACGATGAACTGGACAAACAATGACGGGCATATAAGGGTTTAAATACCAATTAGAGTACTGAGTGTGGGTTTTTCTAAAGTGATTCTCACTTCCTTCGACTAAAATTCGGGAAAATTTCCTGTAAATTCTACCATTCCCATTCCTAACCCATTTGTGTGGATATGCGAAAAGACAGAACAGGTGTAAAATAAATATCACGTTGCACCGCAAAGAATTTCTCTCTCTCTCTTATCTTAAAATAGAAACATCTACTAACATCTCGTAAGATTTGTGAAACAAAATATTACAAAGCGTTGCAGAAACACTCCACCAAAGATCATTAATGAAATAATATACATTGTCACATTGAGAAAAGAAGAATACCTTTGACTTTCAAAGAACATAATAATAAATTTGTTATTTCAAAGTTTTCCTTAAAATATATATGTCACATGTGTT
This sequence comes from Timema shepardi, assembly GCA_902151425.1. Classification (NCBI taxonomy): domain Eukaryota; kingdom Metazoa; phylum Arthropoda; class Insecta; order Phasmatodea; family Timematidae; genus Timema; species Timema shepardi. The sequence continues at coordinate 44,782 of CABFVX010005032.1, forward strand.
TGCATTAAAATCAGAAATTGATGATTTTATAAAAAATATGGTCATGATTAGATAATGTTATTTTCATAAATACTACTACTTAAAAACAATAAGATAATTGCAAAGATGTTATAAAAATTGGAAATTTCTTATTCTCTAGAATACCTTTATACATTTTCATAGTAAAACAAGAATTGCCATTGAGTTTGAATTGTTAAACAACTCATATATATTAACTGTATTTAAAAATCGTCGGAGCGAATTTTGAGAACATCGGATTTTTTTCTCTTTTTGTCCTTCAGTAAACTACCCTTAATTTTAGGATTAGACGTCTAATTCCAAAAACTCCTCGGGGCAAATTTATAGAAACCCTAGATACTAAGTTTTAGCCCAATCGGTAAAATGATTCGGGTAAACCACTTTTTTGGTTAAAGGGGGTCGTGAAACGTCGACATTTATCAAAATCTTGCATTCGGTTTTTTTTACACAAATTGAGTAACTGTTTCCTCGAAAGGTCAAGAGAAAGTAAAAGTGAATAATTATGCAACATGAGCTATACATTATTCGTTATTAGCAATTAAATATGAGTGAAGCTAGACCCAATATTATGAATTTAAATCAGAATTGGGTCAGCCAGAAAGTTCTGCGCAGGGGTTTTGCGCAGACTGAATATGTAACATACTATTCAAAATGTCATTGTTTAGTCTTCAACAGAGATGTGTTGTCCAGAAAAATATTTGTATTTTAGTCCATTAATGAGGGCTGAATATTTGGTGAACGAAGCTTCCAGATATAAAATATTCGATGCTCAACATTCAACCATCTACACATAAAAATTAACGCGGTGTCTGGCTGTCCGTCCAGGTTTATTTCTTTCACTTCCCGCTTTCCTAAAGAGTATGCCATATTTATGAACGTAAAATCATAAACTTAAAAATTTCAAGATGGTGGATCCAAAATGGGGGACGCAAGGAACGCATTAAGTCCTAAAAAGCTGAATTTCGGTATAGATGATATGGATGTTATGTGACCTCCTTATATAAAACACATCAAACGGGCGCCAAAAAAGGTTGTTTGTATCTTAGTGTGTTAATAATAAAGAACATAAATACTTAATAAAAATATATATTAAACGTGGTTAGTTAAAGGGCCACATCAGTGTCACCTTCCATTTTCAATAAGCGTTAGTTTTTTTTTACCTAATTTTCTATTATTCCTGTGGCTGCATGATTAAAGATGTTGACTGCGTGGCTATTGAACTTGTTTTGATCCTGGTCGGAGTATAACTGGATTTATTATAGTCACACCGTAATAATAAGAAACTTTTTGCTAAATTTATATGTGTGTTTATCAGCGCCTCTTAATTATCGTTCATTAATTAATACGTTAGTGGAATTGTTCTCGTTCCTTATTATTTTACCATTAATCGGGGTAATTAAACGCAACCCGCTTCATTGGCCGAATGGTCTAAGTTGGGGTGTCACTCTCGTGTTAGACTGCTGGCCTGCTGATGACGGGGAGATTGGGATTCGAATTCCAGTTGGGTCTATTTATAATATTTTTTCCTCGATGGTTTCCCCACTCTCTTTCCCCCCAAATGAGGGTAAATTATTTCTAAAATGCTTTCTTACCTACCATTTCCCCATTAGAGAAATTATCCTATGTTGGTATAAATAAATATTGCATCTAGCAAATCTATAGAATCATTATATTATAATAATAATATTTAGCATCGAGTCTTACTACCCATTCGGGTTATACGCTTTAAGTACTAATTACTCTAATGAATTAGGAATTGGGAAGGTTGAATTAGAGGAAGTGAACCCACATTAGCGTGAAGGGAGAGTGGAAAACCATTTTAGGACAAACCACCCCCAGTTCACCCGACCGAGATTCGAACCTTGATCTCCCCGTCCTCAACAGTCGAGCTCAACACGACAAGCGCGTTAGCCAACTACGCCACTGAGGCGGGTATATATATAATCATTATACCGAGGTTATTTGGACTATAAGTTAATTTCTATTTTTGTATCCTTCCCGTGTGTATTGTCGCTTATACTCCTTTCTCTAGATAAATAATTGTGTGGTTTTATTTAAAATACATCCTTTAACTGTTCAAGTTTAAATTAGATACATACAATAGAGTTTATATACGAAAAGCCTTAACTAACCGTTTGAAAATATAGTAGATCTACTTTCGCATTTTCACACGTCGCGTAAAAGTATCCGTAGCTGTCAATTTTGATAGATATGATAAACACCTAACACACAATAATATAAAATCTCACAATAGACTCAACCAACGATGATGGATAGATCGTGGTTCAATCCCGGTCGGGTGTATTGAAGATGGTTTTTTCCTAAATGGTTTATCACTCTCAATCTCTCCAAACAAATGTCGGTATTCTTCCTATAAATTCAAACTTCCTCATCCCTACCCTATAATATTAATTAGTGCATAAGCGTACAAACCGAATGGGTAGTAAGACGTGGTGCTAGAATAAAGAGTAAGATCCCATCAATGTTGGCTGCAAACAAAAAGTTTGTATTTTCTAAAAAGACTCTTAATACAAAATTTATACTGTAGTTTAAGTCATACGTTAGTAATTACTGGCACTCTATGGTTCTATAATTTAAGAAACATCTTCAAATTTAAACATCTATAAACATCTATATCTATGCTGAAAGTTCCTTGAATACACATTAATCAATGGTATATTTGCTTACTCAACGCGGCCAATCAAGGTTTATATTGGTGGAAACGTGCGTTCTACCTCTTTGTTAATGAACACCAGTAGTCCCCCAAGCTTTCAGAAAGTGGTTGTTTTTTTTCACCAAACCCACGCAACGCTTCTCCGTCGGGCTAATACATGGATATTTAACAAGCGTAATTAAATTGTACAGGTTGAACCAGAAGTTGATCTTCGACCGCAAATATTCGGGGGGGGG
>CABFVX010005033.1:4604-20887 GCA_902151425.1 Timema shepardi
CGGGTTCACTTCCTCTAATACAACCTTCCCAATTCCTAATCCATTAGAGTAATTAGTACTTAAAGCGTATAACCCGAACGGGTAGTAAGACGCGGTGCTAAATATTATTATTATTATTATTAATGCGTTATTTGAAGTGTTATAAAGCGATTCTAATAATACTTCCAGCAATTGCTTTCAATAAAGAATATTCTGTCTGCTGTTACTTACCTAAAAACCCACCGTAGATGAACTATACCCCTTTAAAGATGAAGTCAGCTATCTTGCTAAGCAAAATATGAGAAAACTAACCACTCTTCAAATATGTATACTTCTAGGAAGGGAAATCAAAAAACCTCTGAAACATTTTCGTGGTCTGGTGAATGAAGCCAACTCGTTGAAGGCACTCGGATGAACCCATCCCGACGACATGAAGCACGTTGTATAACACCCTTGTTAGAGGAAAGGAATGTCCCGTCGTTCCTTCGCGGGACCTCGTAAAATGTCCCTTGAGACCTCCCCCGCCTCTCCCAGAGGTCCCACGTCAACGTCTCTTACCCCCCCAACCCCTTTTGATAAACCACCCCCACATAGCGCACTCCCTCTACCTCATGGCATGGCTGGAAACTTTTATGAAACTACAGTACAATTTTTATAGGAATAATGTTTTATAAAATACAAACATAATTTTTTCCTGCCAATATTCATAATATTTTTACTATGTTTATTAGTGTTATTTTATAAGTATTGATAATGTCTAACAAAAGACACAGCTTAGGTTCAAGTTCTGAATACGTAAAATTAGATCTAATAGCTTTTTTAGTTGTCAAATAAGGTTATTATTATGAAAATTGGACTTTAATTTTTCTTTTGGCAAGACTTTTGCAAGTTGTCTTCGGTGTAGATTATTTCCATGTCCTCGTCATAACGTATGACGTGATGTATCTTAAACATATTCCCCATGTCTCATATAAACATGTGTGTTCAGCACGCTAACAACATTCTCGGCGGTGATCGTGAGGTTTAGGAAGGTCTTTTTTTTAGCATCGCGTCTAACTACCTGTTTGGGTTACTTACACGCATGCATACTAGTTACGCTAATAAGTTAGGGATGAGGAGGGGTGAATTTAGAGGAAATTTACTCTCATTTGCGTGGAGTGACAGTGGAAAATAATTTTTTTAAATAATACCCTCTGTACACCCGACCAGGATTTGAGCCCCAATCTCCCCGTAATCGACAGTACAGTCTAATACGAAAGATACGCCTTAGACCATGCGACCACTGAAGCCGGTATTTATATTTATATATAGGAAGTTAGATTCTCGTTTAATGTGACTATCTTTGAATGGAAGTCTGAGGTTTATTTGCGTGTTTTTTTTCTTTGAGGTATTCCACGTGTACTTTCTAAACATATATAAACAAATGATATAATTAAATTTCTGGAATATATGATTAGGTAACATAAGAAAAAAAAATCTTAATTCAAATTCCGAATTATACAAGCCACATGTTGGCCTAATAGGATTATATAAATATAAAAAAAATCATACCCTAACAGGGATATGAACTTTGCTCATTTAAATTTATGTGCTGACTTATCTACGGACAGAGCTATCTGGTGTGTCCTCTATGTCAATGTGGTATTCGACTATATAATACTCAAAGCGTAGCTCAGTTGGTATAGCAGTCAGCAAGTATAGCCCGATGGCCCGGCTTCAAATCCCTATCAGGATATAATTTTTCTCTTTCTACACAAATACACTATCAGAATGTCATATGTAATGACTTTTTGTTTGACTGAATAAGATTGTGTTTATTTGTGTTTTAAATTATCTATTACTCGGTGCAAATATTAGTTAGAACTGTTTCCCCCTTCGATTATCGAAAGGTCTAACTCGAAGGCGTCACTCTCGCAATCGGACTGCCGATGAGGGAGAAATCAGGGTTCGAATATCAGTTGGGTGTAGGCACTACTGAGAGTGGTTTTACCTAAATGTTTTTCCACTTTCCCGCAGCGGAAATGTGTGTACACTTCCTCTAGATTCAGCCTTCCCCATCCCTAACAAATTAGTTTAATTAGTGCGTCTATCCCAAACAGATAGTAAGACGTGGCACTAAAAAAAAGATAGTATCGTCTCTCCGCGATGAAAACAGTCTTAGCTTTGTTTATCAACTTACTGTGTGCTATTGTTCCCTTGGGTACAACGTTGAACACGACATGGAAACCACATCAAATGTTTCCAAGTCGTACTTAACCCAATTATTGTTCTATCTACCTTCGTGAGCTCGTCTGGAACTCAGAACTTTGCATACAGGACCCACACGAGTTGATCCTCTGGGGCAAACATTTTAAGGCTAAGCTGCGAAGCAAAGCCAAGTAAAAACGAAAATCTGTGAAACTTAACATTGTGTGACTGGTAAATTTGCGCACAATATGACTATAAACCCTTCGAGCTAAGGTTTTTTTCCAATATAGATACAGTAGCCCCGTAGCTTCTTTGGTGCTGACTGACAGCTCACAGCTGACTTCTGACAGTCAACATTTAGGTATATACCCAAATTTTGACTGTCAGAAGTGACAGCTGCTAAACACATGTTTTTGCAGATCATATGGCTCGGCGTAGGGATACATAATTTGGTCTGGTAACTTTTCAAAGCTTTTAGATGTTATCCGTGAGCTGTCAGTCAGCACCAAAGAAGCCATGGGGCTACTGTACAACTCATATATAGCTCACTCAGTCACGTATCTGCTTACGGGGCTAAGAGTCCCGAGTTTGCCCCAATATGACCGAAATTTAATCATTGATGAAAATACGGATTTACTTTTTCACACCGATAAATTGACGGCCGGGGACTGAATGCTGTGTCTGTCCTAGTTTTAAGATAGATTATAAGACATATGAAGCTACCACATGCCTAGCAAGCCGACAGTGGGAAATATAATGGCTTGATTAAAAAACTGACCCAGAAAATAGGCTGGGAGTAATAATGGACGGATGGATGAATAGTAGTTCTGGGAACAATATAATATACCTCACTCCCTCCATGTTCTTATCATAACTACAATCTCATGTTTTTCTCTTTGGATTTCAACTTGAAATATCTCTTATAATTTCTTCTTAGATTTGATATATTTTTCCTTGATGCTAAAGTTGGACGGAAAAATAATATCCTATATTCAAGAGTACATTATATTTATAGAGAAAAAAAAAGTTTTTCTCGTGGTTTGGGACGTTAGTTTCACAATAGCGTTTAAAAAAAATACTTTATTTTTATTTTCTAAAGGGAAGAAAAACTTCGTTAAAGTGTTTTGTGTATTTTTTTATTTCCTTAAAAAATCTAACGTACATTTTCCAAACTGATTGATTAAATAACCACATGACTTAAACTAACCTAAATATATTTCTGACACAGCATCCAGACCCCAGCAGTTAATTCCTCACTGTTAAAGAAGGGGGAAACACACATTTCAACAATGGTACATTTATTGATCATGCCAGGAATCGATCCTGGGTCTACTTAACTCAGTAGGCCACACGCTAATGACTAAGCTCAGGTGTAGGATATTTTTAATTAGTCTAGAGGAGAGATAGGTAAATTAATTTTTTTAGCACCACGCCTTACTACACTTTTGGGTTATACGCGTATGTATTAATTACTCTAATGTGCTAGAACAGGGTTTCTCAAACTTTTGGAATGTTGTAACTCTTAAAATAATAATAATAATGACAATAAAACAAAAAACAATATTTAAAAAAAATCATAGTTTAATAAAGGTTTTATCTTCGTTAGTTTCAAACATAGGTCGGGCTCAAGTTACAATCATGTCCTATATTTATTTTTAATGCCCAATTAGGCGGAAAACCTAACTAATTTCATTCAAATACCATCTGTTGAAAGATATTAAAATCTGTAATGCTTTGTCTGAAATAACTTCATATTCAGATCTCATCTTCAAACAACAATGGCACAAGCCGTCTTTTTTAAATTCAACTATTAAATTTCCATCACATGAAATTTCTATTAGCTATTTTCTTGAATTAATTTTTTTTATTCAATACAACTTCCGAAATGGATAAAAAGGGATTTCTTATTCAGCTTTCTTTTTCTAAATTTTCGGGAAAGCATGAACCCGTTGATTTTTTTTATATATTCATTAAGTATTTAATTCATGGTTGGTTTATTTTCATGGATAAACTCTTCTAATGTGGGAAATGCAGCGATATTGTTCTTTCTTATATCCTTGAGTATGTATTCGAGTTTCCAGTAGTGACAGCTGTCTTTATTTTGTCTGTTATATTAAAGGCATTTATATTTGGACCTTGTAAACTGGAATTCATTTCGTTCAAGCATCCAAAAATACTATCGTCTTAACCAGAGTTCATTTGTAAACCTATGAGAGAGAGTTTAAAATCGTACTGTGTTAGGAAGATCAGTTCCTCTGAACGTAGCTCAAAGAGTTGAGTTAAAATAAAACTGTTACTCTTGGTAACCAACTAACTTCTGAATGCAGAAGAAACTGTCGCTGACAATTTTATTACACAAAATAATTGAAAATAGTCTTGAATTAGGATTTAATAAAGTTTACTATATTTACTGATTGGCTTAACATAGTCTTTGGTTCCGTGGTCATTGATTTTGTGGTCAGCGCTTCATGACGTATGCTGCAATGTGTAAACTTTGCATCTGTATTATTATTAGCACCGCGTCTTACTACCCGTTCGGGTTGTACGCACTTACGCAAATGGTAGGGTGAATGTGAGATGAAATGAAGGACCTACAGTTTAACGTGGAATCCGAACCACGGTGGAGACCTGGCATTCCTCACATTCACAAGAGATCTTGCCAGAGGTGAAGGAAGGGTTTGGTAATCAGATAAATCTTTGCTGGGACCGAGGATTGAACCCCGGCCGCCAGCATAGAAGTCTGACACCTTACCCCTAGACCACCAGGTCACCCACCTTTGCATCTGGAGCAACTTGTTTTATTTGAACATGATAACCACCACAACTGTCAGTCATCGCGCGTACACCTACACACGCCTGTGCAGCTTTTCCGATTGATTTTATGAATGGTGATAAATTCATTGATTTTCTTAAAAATTTAATCTTCGGTGGAATTATTTGGAATAAAAATTCTTATTATATGACTTGTTCTCTTTCAAACCCTATGTAGAGTCATTCATTAACTGTGCAAAATTTGTAAAATAAAAGTTTTCATATATCCGAATTGCAAAAAAATAAAAAAACTGTGCTTTATTCTGATTTAGTGTTTCTTTCACTTGAGCTGCCATTTCAAAAGCTCTACCAAAAAACTGTGTATTTTACTCAATAAACAACATTCAATTTTGGTTACTGCTGGTGGGTGAAGAAATGACGTCACAATATATTTTGCTGCGGCAGGTAGGGTTAAAGTTTCCCCATATAGTGTGAGGTATCCCAGTTTGAGAAATTCTCATACCAGCCAAATATGATGCTTTAACAACTTGTGTTCTAGTTGCAGCAAAGGAATGAATTAATTTTTAAATATATTTCAATTCAATTCACTGTCTTAAAAAGACACATCAGATTTTTTTTTTAATGCTCGTGTTTGTTGTAGAAATTACGTTTAAGAAAGAATGGTTTCATCGAGTGATTCAAGAACTGTCCGTAACAAATAACACATTGTGTTTTGGGCTAATTTTTATCTACCCATCAAGTAAATCCATACACCAAATACTCCTTGCTGTGTTTTCTTTTAATCCCTTTTGATTTCCCAGAATCTTTATGAGACTCTGGATTAAAATTGCGGCTAATAGCCCTTTCTGTGTCATATGCTGGTCGTTTTATCTTATAACTTTCCATTTTCTACCACTTGTTCGTTATTGGTCAGGGTGAACTGAAAATAAAATAAAAACTAACTTTATTCAATATAGAAAGAGCATAGAAATTCCCGCAATAAAGAACTAGATAAGATATATTTTTCGGGGATACACCACCATCTAACGACTATGTCACCATGCAAGTAGAAACAAGGGCAAACAGTACATCATATTTTGTGCAGCTATTTATTTGTATTTTTGTTACATCTCTGTGTACCACATGAAACCAAGTAATGCACTCATAGTGGTACATGAACCCCAATTTTAGAACCACTGTGCTAGAGATGAGGAAGATTGAATATATAGGAAGTGTACTCAAACTTGCGTGGAAGGAGAGTGTAAATCCATGTAGGAAAAACCACCCTAAGTACACCCTACTGGGATCAAACCATGATCACCCCTTCATCAGCAGTTTAGTCTAATGCGAGTGGGACGCTTTAGACCAGGGGTTCTCAAACATTTTTGACCGAAGGATCCCTTTAACCAGAAAAAATACATGTTAGAGTCCTCAAAAAAGTGTTTTGCACTAATGTTACGTACATTCAATAGGGAAAATTAAGTTATACATGCACAACAGATATTCTACCTGCATCTTTGTTGAATTTCCATAATTCAAATTCGAAAAAATTGGCAATCCTAATTGTTGATGTTATTTTATAGTGTTAAAAACAAATAAAGAATATTATAAAATTTCCTCATGGAGCCTGAGATAAATATAGTGGAGTCCAAGGGCTCCACAAAGCACATTTTGAAAAACGCTGCCTCATACCATTGGACCATTGAAGTGGACTACTGCTCTTTTTCAAGTGAGTTCTAACAGTTTTTTCCATAGCAAGAAGCATTATTTCATTTAATTAATTCACTATAATACTAATTATCAACACTTTTCATTTTGGGTTAAGGTTTTTGGTGAGTCAATAATTATTTCAAGTGACTAATCTTTCATTTTCTTCGCCAAGAGGTTATCCGATATGGTTAACTAATACAGGCATCGTATTTAATTGGAAAAAAGAAAATACTTGTCCTTTTTTTATGTATAGTATATTGTTTAATGATTATTTTATCGTATTTCAAAACATTTAACTGGATAAAATATTTGTTTACACTACGTGGGTGCATCATTGTAAATAACTTGTTTCCATCTGGTTCAATCACATGGTTTAAATTCGTCGGTCACCAATTTGAAGCTATGTTCATTAGACCTTTTGTGAAAGTGTCATGAATAGTAATTGTTTTAGCGAAATAAATAAGCTTTCTGTCCGACCTCAAATAAATATATAAATAATATTAGTCTAAATTACTGTGATTATCTATCACATTCATACACTACCATATGTTTTCATTACAGTTATCTAAAGTGACAGATGTCAGCTGTTGTCGTAGGGATGCATTTAGGACTGATTCTAGTAACTTTTTGAGCTGTCATCCAAGTAAACTAAGGTCGTGAATGTATTATAAGAGTATCGTTAAACTGTTATATTGTAACGTCATGTGAATGTTATGTTATTCCCCGGATGACTGTTAAATGGGAGAAATAATACCGTAAAGGGTCGGTAGAGTCGCGCAGACACTGGCTCTAAAACATGGCGTGGGATAGAAACTAATGAATCCGACAAGGTCAGTAGTGCGTTAATGAGTCTCAATATAATCAAGTAGAAGTTGAGATAAGATTTGATCACTTTTAGGACTATTTGCACTACTTTAAGTTCTTTTTATGATGTTTAGAGTAGAAAAAAATACAAAAGTGTGACTAAACAAATAAATAATATTTTACCCACTTCGGTGGTCGAATGGTGTAAGGCGTCATCTTTGTAATAGACTGGACTGACTATGGCGGGGATATTGGTGTTCAAATCCATGTTGGATGTACTAAGGGTGGTTTTTCTAAAATAGTTTTCCACACTCCTTTCCTGAAAATAAGGATACATTTCCCTCTTTTTAGCGACACGTTCAGATAATTCACATATGTAGCCTACTGGCTTTGTTAAATTGTTAGGAATGAGGATGGTTGAATCTACAGGAAGTGCACCCAAATTTGCGTGGATAGAGAGCGGAAAACATTTTGGAATAACCACCCTCAGTGGGCCCTAAGAGGATTTGAGCCCCGATATCTCCGTCCTCGGCAGTGTGCAATCTATAGAGAGAGTGACGCCTTTAGACCAGAGGTCGGCAACCGGTCGATCTTGCATCAATTTCCAGTCGATCGAGTAATAAAACTACATCGTCATTAAAATACGATATTTGTGTCTTCTAAACTCAAAAATATATCAAAAAATTTAAATAATATTTGAGTGCGACCAAAATACGGTCATATTCGGTAATGTTATAAGATAATTAAATAGTTTAAAAAGGTCGCAGACTGCTGCCTTAAATCATTTGACCACCGACGAGGGTTAATATATTATTATTTGATAAATTAACATATTATCAATGTTTTTACTTAAATAAAAAAAGGTTGCTTCCAACAAAAATCCCATTATGGCTAACTACATTTGACTTCATTCTTGGACTACCACAATATCTACTTTATAGCACAATACACACCAGTACAAATCCTTCCCTCATCCCCCCCTTAAATCTACCCTTTTATTTAAACACCCTGGGCGTGTAAAAACTCTCCTCCTACCCTTTGTCCACCCATCTCTTTCTTCTAAAAGGGGGGTTAATGCTGTATAATTAAAGATAACCAGCGCCCGTTGACAAAGAAGCTACCAGCGCTCTCACGGAAGATGATTGTCGAGCTTCAAACGTTTGGCTCTGCCGTAAAGGATGACAGAGGAATTTGGGGAGAAGTGGAGGAATTCTGACTGAGAAATGTGTTTTTTATCTCCCGGTCTTACACTTTTTAGTAGAAGGAAAAAAAAACATCAATTTCTACCAAGACAAGTATGTTTTTACATTATTTCAACAGTCGTGTAGTATTTTACATTTTTTACACCACTTTTTACTACACACTTGGGCTATACGCATAGGAATTAATTGTGATAATGTGTTAGGTATGAGGAGGATTGAATTTAGATAAAGTGTACCAGTATGTGCGTAGGCCAGAATTCGCATGGAGATAGAAAGTGGAAAACCAAACAGGAAAAAAATCACCCTTAGTACACTTGACCGGTAATCGAACCCCAATCTCTGTTTTAACAAAATATCCCATATATATAGACGATTCGAACAACGAAGCGGGTCATATATAATAATTACGTTATTATGGTAGATATGACTAAGGTAATATTTAAGAGAAAATGTGTCTACATTGACGTAGTGAGAAAGCGGGAAACTATCTAGTAAAAAATACCCTCACTGGGGTTAGAGCCCCAATCTTCCCATCACCGTCGAACCAGACTAAATGAGCTCGGTAGTTAGACTGACTGCACACTAATGTGGGTGTCATATATGTAGTAGGATTCTGATACGGAGCAAACTATATACTTTTAGACGTACTGATATTGATATTAGTTTGAAATATCTAATATATATAATTTATTAATTACTAAAAATACAAATTAATACTATATAAATAGGTATATTTTTATTATTTAATCATGCAATTTAAACCAAATATATCTTCTTCCAATAAAATGAAGAGTTTGTCATGAGCATTGTGCGATATCAACCTCACGAAGGGGTCTTACATTTTAAAATTATTAGTCTCTGTGCAATAACATGTACACCTCAAGGCCTGGATTTTAAGACTTAAATTAGATTTTTTTTAAGATTGAGTAAAAACTTCGGCCAGGCAGCGCAGTGCTTAAAGTCACTAATTTTAAAGTTACCTTTCACTTACAATCATTAAACCAAAAACATTAATCCCAGGCAACGTCAGGTACTTCAGCTAGTATTATAAATAAATATGGCATCGTGCTCCAAGTGATAGTGTGTTTTGAAAATCTGAAAATAGCAGCATGTATTTTTATTAATAATAATTTCTTTTTTTTATATGTTTAAAGTAAGCAAGGCTCTAGCACATAGGTTAGCATTTTTAGTGAACGCCAGATCCTTGATACTTCTTCTGCTACAGAACCACGTTTTAAACTAAAAAAAAACCTTTTTCCTCACCGGGGCTTGAACCCAATTTATCAGAAGGGGTTTGTAACAATCCCTGCTCTCACACTATCTTGTCCAAAGACTAGCTTCTTTATTCTAGTAAAACTTTAAAAAGCTATTAATTTTATCGTCTTATTTAGCCGAACAGATTGTTAATAAAGAAAAGTAAAGAAGAGTTTAAATAAATCATTTAAACTTTGAAGTAGGTTTTACCATCAAACAAACTTTATAACGTGGAACTTCTCAATATATAAACTTTTACTGATAAATTAAAACTTAGAGGGAAAAAAAGTTATCCTGATGAAATGATGTTTATCTTAAATGTACAGTACTAAGGGTCCGTACTTTATGTAATTTGAAATTACTTTTCCACGATCGAATATGTTTACGTTTGAATGTTATTTTCAATAATTTCTTTAATATTTAAATGAAGTACCTAATAAAGGGACTTGTACTGGAATGTTTGAATCCTGCGTTATTTAAGAAGAGTTTTTTTTAAATACAGCTTATGCCAAAGTATACATACCCGTGCGATGGGTATCAGGGGGTATGCGACGTCTCATGAGGGGGGTAGAATTTAAAGGAAGTGTGCCCACGAATGCGCAGAAAACATTTGGTAAAAACTACAACAAAAATTATATACAACAAAAATATATCTACTCTAATTCCTTCTTATTCAGTTATGTAATTTTGTTATAATTTTGTATTTTTACATTTACAAGAATACAATGACAATTTTATCTTAAGAAAAGGCCACCAAATTGAATCGTTTTTTTTAAAATATTGGGTACAAAGGCATTGTACGGAAAATCTGACACGTGAAGGGAGGTATAGTCTCAAAAAATTTGGAAACCCCTGCATTATATTAAGAGATAATTTCCAGACCAGTTTATCTACTTTCTTACACAGAGCAAGTATTGTGATCATGACTAATTTAGATAGAGATTAGTATGCATCTTGTCGTTTTACTCTATGCGCCCTCGAACTCAAAAAGTGTTTTTAAAAATTATATCAGTTCCTTTGTCTGGGGCTACACAATAAACGGTTTGGTGGATTTTTTCAAACTTTATATTTAATTGTTATATGGTCATTATTTAAATTTTATATCTAAAATTAAGGTTAGTTTACTGAAAGCTGATTTTCCGAAATTTGAGATTGTTTGAAAATGGTTCTAACAATTTTGTCCAAAATGGATATCTGAGGAGTGGTTTTACATGATAAATAGCAACGTATGCTTTGTTTTTTTCTTGTTTAAATCTTGTGTGTTCATTTCTCTTCCAGTTGTAAAACCCACTCGTGGTCAACTTACATAAACACTCATTTTTACACCACCCCCCGTCCTCCATACCCCGCCACCACCCTCCCACCTCATCTCCCTCACAGACAGTTTAACTTCAAGGGAAATAACTTTCCCGGGCAGAATGTGATGCTCCCTATAATCTCCATGGGCATGTCCCTTTAATTGCTTTTTGAATAAAATTTGACTAATTTTGCGTTCTACTCCACTTTCCCTCCCTCTATTCCTTCACTCCCCCAAGGGAGTGGCTGTGGTTCCCCCTGTAAAATATGCAACAGCAGCGCGTTGCAAGGTGCGAGGATTGCCTAGATCAATACAGACAAGGGGAAAATGTCATGGCACAACAATGACACATGACGTATATATTTTTTAATTTGAAGCAATAATATAACGATAGTGGAAACCAATCTATTTAAGTATTAGAAAATAAATGTGTGAGCATCTAACAAAATATATACGTTTTTATTTTAAAATCTGATAAGGAACAAGAGATTCAAATTTGAAGACGACATATATCCCTGGTGGTCAAACTCAACAACATTTAGACTATAGTGTAGGGGTTGGTAAATATTTTTGTGCCCCGATCGACTAACAAGATCATCAAAGATACCACGTTCACACACACTTTCTTAGCTCTACTTTCATCTATAAATGTATACTTATTCCTAAAATTTAACCTTTCCTCAAATTATTATGTCCCTACAATTCTAGAAAAAACATAGAATACATTTTATGTACATTTTTATTTTCCTATAAATTTATATATTATCACCGATCAAGGTTATTTGGGTCATCAATATAATTTGAAAGCACGTGATATATTTGCGAGTTTATAAGAAAGAAAATTAAACTTTTAATAACGTGGTATTTTTCTCACGTGATCGATTGAAAATTATCGCAAGATGGACCAGTCGATTGCAATCGACTAGTTGCCGACCACTGGTATAGTGGGTTAAGTTATCTGTGTCGAAATAACACTCAAATTAATGTGTAAGTAGCTTCATGGATGATTTTCTTATCAGATGGAGGTGATGTGAGTCTCCACAAATCCCCCCNGTCTGAAGAGCGTCTGTTTAGCGGCTTTACCCACGTCTCAAAGTGCCAATAAAACAGACGTCAAACAACACTCGACTCCGGTTAACTGCCTCTAGTTTCCATAAAACTGTCTTTATTGCCAGATACATGTCGTAGCTCTTCTTTACTCGTTTAGTGGGAGCAGTATACCAATGGTCATTCTTGACAACATTTCACATTCCTACGTTTATTATTGCCACATTTCACATTCACATAGCCAGTCTTGGCTACATTTCACATTCCCACGGTTAACCTTGCCAACATTTCATATTCCCACGTTCAGTATTGCCACATTTTACATTCACATAGCCAGTCTTGCCTACATTTCTCATTCCCACGGTTAAACTTGCCAACATTTCACATTTCCACGGTTAAACATTCCAACATTTCACATTCCTACGTTTATTATTGCCACATTTCACATTCACATAGCCAGTCTTGGATACATTTTACATTCCCACGGTTAACCTTGCCAACATTTCATATTCCCACGTTCAGTATTGCCACATTTCACATTCACATAGCCAGTCTTGCCTACATTTCACATTCCCACGGTTAAACTTGCCAACATTTCACATTATCATGGTTAACCTTACCAACATTTCACATTTTCACGGTTAGCCTTGCCAACATTTCACATTATCACGGTTAACCTTGCCAACATTTCACATTCTCACTGTTAACCTTGCCAACATTTCACATTTTCGCGGTTAACCTTGCTAACATTTCACATTCTCACGGTTAGCCTTGCCAACATTTCACATTATCACGGTTAACCTTGCCAACATTTCACATTCTCACGGTTAACCTTGCCAACATTTCACATTCTCGCGGTTAACCTTGCCAACATTTCACATTATAATGGTTAACCTTGCCAACATTTCACATTCTCACTGTTAACCTGGCCAACATTTCACATTCTCACGGTTAACCTTGCCAACATTTCACATTCTCATAGCGGTCAGACCACATGACTTAAAATACTATTATCTGTATCATTTTCTTGAACTATTGCTCTAATATATCAAAGCTTATACTCCCTTTCACCCTTCATCCATAACCATCTTTTGTCATGTCAATCAATAATAAAGAGGAGAAAGAAAACTACGAAACTTTTTATTTATACATAAATAGGAAACATATTCTGAAAATTGAAAAATGACACCTGGATACGGGAATCGAACCCGAGACCTTTGGCTTGGTGATAATAACAATAATAATGATACAAAATATGAGTGAAGAATGACCCTGGGCACAGGGTGATTCTTGGATAGCTCAGTGGTCAAAGCATTGGTGTATTAAGCCAAAGGTCCCGGGTTAAATTCTCGTGTCCAAGTGTCATTTTTCAATTTTCAAAATATGATATATAGATAAAATAAATCTTCACTAAAAGCATACATAATAGCTTTGGATATTTGATTCATAAATAGGAAAGCCGGATGCTTGTTTTCAAATATCTTAAAATCGTATCTGTAAGCCCATATAAATGCCTGTATTTCTTTGATAAAGGCTAAATATAAAGTCCTTTTTCATCAAACCTAGTCTCATAGCTCCACATATATGCTAAAAATTTGTGGAAAATTAGCTAATGTCACATTTTCACACATGTGTATCTATTAATACAACTCGAGCTATATGGTTGTTAAGGAATAGGAGCCCAGTTGGAATATTTCTACATTATTTTGTCGTGAACCATATTTTGAAATAACGCATTGTAGATCAAGTATCGCGTTAGAGCTGAGAGCCTGCGCACTAGTTTCTCGCTTACCGATTTGACACCCTTAAGTTAAAATCATTTTCTTCTACCAGTTTTATCTTGAATAAAGTATTTAATTTACCGACTTTTAATACCGAAGTTAAACATTTTATTCATCAAAATCCAATAATTTTATTTAAAACTAAATATATTATTGTAATAATAGTGACTTAGTTGGTTCTTTTCCTCATAGGTCACGCCTAACAATGGTTGCTATTAAATGCGAGGTGTCTCCCCTTGCAACACCATTGAAGAGTATCAATTACTGTGACATGCGGCTTTGTTGTACCCAACAGTACCCCACCACCCTCCCCTAAAGTTCCGCACTGCAAAATATCCCTACCGCTCCGCTTGCTCATGAGCTTTTTAAACAAGGAAAAATGGAAGACCCCACACTCGCGGATATAATCTAAGCTCAAAGCGTTTTCTATCACCCCATTTTCTTCTATTTAGGAAATCTGTATTTACTCACGTGTTTTCTCCTTGTAAATTGTTTTAGGCACTCAGCGTTTAGACTTTTTTACTTTCTCTAGACACTTCGGAGAGAAAGTATTGTGATTGTCAAAATAAGAAAATCTAGCTCGAGATTTTGATAAATGTCGACGTTTTATGACCTCCTGAAATCAAAAAAAGTTATTTTCGCAATGCCGTCTTTCTATCTTTACCTCAGGCAAGAGCAGAAACTATTTTACAGTTTGGGCTAAAACCTGGTATCTAGGGTTTTCATAAAGACCCCCTTTCCTCCCCGAGGGGTCTTAAGGAATCATATATCCAACCTTAGAATTAGGGGTAGTATACTCAAGGGAAAAAAATTGATTTACTCAAAATTCGCTGTAACGATTTTGATTAAATTTTATATCTAATCACTGTTAATCATTATAAACAAGCTGTCAATTCTCATTTACTTATGAAAATGAATTTGAGAGTACTTTACATGATGGAAATTTTCAAATTTTCATCATTTATCCGCAAATATTTTAGATACGAAATAACTTATCATTGTAAAGATATATTTTTATAGAATCAATCATTTCTGAGCTATAAGCAAATATATGTGATTTTTAATTCAGGCCTTTGAAAATGAATATAATTCTTATGCTTTATGGCGGGGAAAAATGTTTCTCTTTTCTCAATGTTTCTGTTACAGTGTTCCTAGTTCCTAATGACATAGAGTTAGTAAATAACAGTGTATATTATTTCATTTATGATCGCTGGTGTAATGTTTCTACAACAAGGCATATACCTATTATTTCTTTTCACAAATCTTACGAGTATTTAGAAAATGTTTCTTTTAAGGTAAAAGTGAGAGAATGTCTGTGCAGTGTGCCGTACCACTTTTTTTATATATAAATTAAGGCTAAGCGTTATCAGTGTCTGGCAATCTGTCTGGTATGAATTCCATAGAAAGAACCTGTTCAGAAATACAAACTTTGTTTTTGCTGTCAACATTGATAGCATTTTCATATTATTTAAGTTACTTAATCTTTTTTCTTGTACCTATGAAATATATTCCCTACCACTTGGACAAACAAAATTGGTAGATCTATAAAACTTGACAGTTGCATATCACATGGCTCGATGTGTGAATACGTAAAAGTAGATCTATAAAACTTGACAGTTGCATATCACATGACTCGATGTGTGAATACGTAAAAGTAGATCTATAAAACTTGACAGTTGCATATCACATGACTCGATGTGTGAATACGTAAAAGTAGATCTATTGTTATTTATCACTGCGTCTTACTACCCGTCCCGTTTATACGTATATGTACTAATTATTTTAATGGATTAGGAATTGGTAAGGCTATATTTAGAGGAAGTGAACCCACATTTGCATGGAGGGAGAGTGTAAAACCATTTAGGAGAAACCACACACAGTTCACACGACCGCGATTCGAACTTCGATCTCCCCATCCTCGGCAGTCTGGCTCTACACGAAACTAGCGCGTTAGCCAACTACGCCACCGAGGCGGGTGAAGTAGGTCTAGTAATTTTTCTAGCTGTCAAAACAGATAAGACTTCCTATGAAAAACTGGACAATGTTTGTAATAGTTCAGTATTCATATGATAAACTTTAAATTTCTCTGTACGTTCGGTTAATTCTTTTTGTTTCTTTACAGTAAATTCAAAAAGCATTAATCGGATCAAGATGGGACCTTTCTTGTTGTACCCTTTATTTTTAAGAATAAATGGTAAGTTCTATAGCATCACGTTATCTTATCAGCGAATATATATATATATATATATATATATATATATATATATATAT
>CABFVX010005033.1:20972-56123 GCA_902151425.1 Timema shepardi
TATATATATATATATATATATATATATATATATATATATATAACTATTAGTGTGTTTAAAGTTGCGTTGTAAATTTGTATAAATTCATTGAATTCATATAATATATTAACTTTTAATGCATAAATATTAGTTTGTAAGTCTCCTTGGCATCAAGGGTCTTGGAAAGATTAACACATTCTTTAGAGGTCTTCGGCTAAAGGTTAGAAGCCACAGGAAAGAAGGTTTTCATTAATTTTATTATGTTGCGTGTTTCTTGGCATTACGCTAACGGCACAAGTTTGTTTGATATGTTAATTTACTTACATAATCAACTATATTACTTCATTTTAATTCTTTATGATAATATATTAAAACAATTTTTTTTGGTGTTCACCTGTCATTTGATATTTGATCTACGTAAATAAAGTATAGCATACAGTTCACAATCCATTGTTAAAATACAAGGATTTATAATGAAATGTAGTAATTAAAGTTTGTAAATAATGCATACAGTTTTTTTGTAGTTCATTGTAACATTTACTCCACAATTTAAAAAAAACACTATATTAGCGTGCTTGCATTTGCGTGTTAAATTTAGGTATTTTTTCAGTTATTTTCTGACTATGCGTGTACATTTAGTTTGTGTGGTTTTGATTCTTTGATAGTACGTCCAAACCCTTTATTTTTGTGTTCATTGCAGCAATGCCTCCACGTAGAAGAACAAATCTCGATACAAGATTGCAAAAGCAAGAAGAACGAAAATTATACGGCTCTCAGAAAGGTAATCTCAATGGGAGAGACGTATTAGTGATCATATAGCTCGACAGTAATCTTCCAAAACTGTTTGGTCTTCTGAAGGGAGTTAACGTCGCCTGCACTCTCAAAGAATTAGGCAGTCACAATCAAGAGCTCTTGAAAGTGCCATCCATCGTGAAGCACGTTTAGTTTCAGATCTAGAACAGTATGCGCTGTATAAAGCGTCGGCGTTTGATCGGGAACATCATGCAAAATCACGTGACATGAAGGCACGTGTAACTTCTCTCCGGGAGAGACATGATAACCTGAGCCAGAAAGAGCAAGTTCGTTCAGCTGTCGAACGATACAGGTTAGAGGTTATTAAGCAGTAGGAATCAGAAGAGCAACACTGAAGACGATTAGTTTCAGACATACGAAGACATGTTTTTAGTGGACAGCTTAAGTCTGACAAAAAAAAAATACCGGCAATTTTCAGTTGCTGAATGGAATTTACATGCTAATAGAGTAGTTTTTTGATGGCCGGACAAACGTGACAGAGGATTATCATACAATCCATCTATTGACTAAGCAAATGAATCGAACGTTGGCTCTATGAATGAGATGTGGGTTTAAGCCATAAGTTTGAATTTTTGAAGGTTTCTTTGAAAATGTCAATCACAAAACAATTAGCTCTTACAATTATTGCGATTTTTCTTTGCTTTCGTTAGTAAAAGTAATACATTATATTTAGTAGGGATGATAAAATTTGCTATTCAGTTAGCTCTTATTGGAAAGACCAAAGTAAACAAACAAAATTTGGTTTACAGTCCAATTTTCGTAGGAAAGGAGTTTTAGAAAATACAAACATATTCTTTGTGGTCAAAATTGATGACATTTTACTATATGATTTGTATTCTTTGAATTAAAAATGGACACTTGGACATGAGAATCAAACCCCGGAACTTAGGCCTAGTACGCCAATGTTTTACCACTGAGCTCTCCAGGAGTCATCTCGCACCCGAGGTCATTCTTCACTCCTAGTCTACAGCAGAGTCACTGATGGAAGTGCGCAGTCCACTGAGCTCTCCAGGAGTCATCTCGCACCCGAGGTCATTCTTCACTCCTAGTCTACAGCAGAGTCACTGATGGAAGTGCGCAGTCCACTGAGCTCTCCAGGAGTCATCTCGCACCCGAGGTCATTCTTCACTCCTAGTCTACAGCAGAGTCACTGATGGAAGTGCGCAGTCCACTGAGCTCTCCAGGAGTCATCCCGCACCCGAGGTCATTCTTCACTCCTAGTCTACAGCAGAGTCACTGATGGAAGTGCGCAGTCCACTGAGCTCTCCAGGAGTCATCCCGCACCCGAGGTCATTCTTCACTCCTAGTCTACAGCAGAGTCACTGATGGAAGTGCGCAGTCCACTGAGCTCTCCAGGAGTCATCCCGCACCCGAGGTCATTCTTCACTCCTAGTCTACAGCAGAGTCACTGATGGACGTGCGCAGTCCACTGAGCTCTCCAGGAGTCATCCCGCACCCGAGGTCATTCTTCACTCCTAGTCTACAGCAGAGTCACTGATGGAAGTGCGCAGTCCACTGAGCTCTCCAGGAGTCATCCCGCACCCGAGGTCATTCTTCACTCCTAGTCTACAGCAGAGTCACTGATGGACGTGCGCAGTCCACTGAGCTCTCCAGGAGTCATCCCGCACCCGAGGTCATTCTTCACTCCTAGTCTACAGCAGAGTCACTGATGGAAGTGCGCAGTCCACTGAGCTCTCCAGGAGTCATCCCGCACCCGAGGTCATTCTTCACTCCTAGTCTACAGCAGAGTCACTGATGGACGTGCGCAGTCCACTGAGCTCTCCAGGAGTCATCCCGCACCCGAGGTCATTCTTCACTCCTAGTCTACAGCAGAGTCAGTGATGGACGTGCGCAGTCACAAATGAGTGATCAATTAAGATCTCAAGCCATCAGATAAATATTAGTGAAGAATAACCTTTGGTACGGGACGACTCCTGGAGAGCTCAGTGATAAGAGCATGCTAAGCCTAAGGTTCTGTGTTTGATTCCCGTATCCATGTGTACATCTTCGGTTTAAATTATATAACATTTAGATGTGTCTATAATCGTAGGCCAACTTAACAACTATATTAGCTTAGTTATTTAATCCATTATAACATTTGTGTTACTATACGGGCAGTAGGGGCTAGGCCTCAACAAGACGGGAGCAATTTCGGATTTCCCAAAAAGTCTATGCCCCGTTGTTTTAATACATTTTTTATGTTTTTCAAAATAGGAAATATCGTTACAAAAAATAATCAGTTTTTTTTAAGTTTCAGATGTTTCTTCTAAGGATGGCCTGCTTCATAGGCCAAAACTATATCTATAGCTCTAGCCACGTGATTGTTGTGTGCTGAATTCCCTTCGGGTCACCCCCCTTGAAAAAATAAAAATAATTTTTAAAAAATTGTGGAGGTTGCCCCAATACTTAAATAATCACTGTGTGAAGTTTCATCTTTGTACCTTATAGGAACTTTTGAGAAAGATTCTGGACAGACAAACAGACACCCCATGGCTTTTACTATATAGATCGATAATTCCTATCAAGGCTGACAGATGAAGATCGCATGACTTGACGTATGAATACGTGAGAGTATATCTAGCTATCTTCTATCTGTCAGATAAGGTTATTCCTGTGAAAATTAGTGTGTGCGGTTGTCATAAGACGAATCCAATATCGAATACACGACAGGAATTACCTCACAGTTCGTAGCTCAAAAGTTCTAATCAGAAATTTCCTTTTGTCTTTTAAACGACGATTTAATTTTATGCAGGAAAAATCAAAGTGAAAAAAAATCAAACCATATTTTTACAATACAGATTTGAAAAAAAAAGAAGAAAAAGAATAACAATGGGGACCAAACAAAGTAGCTTTATATACTGATTTCTTTGTAGTTGTGTTTTTTGAGATTTTACTCTAAAGAATGGAAGTTTTTTTCTGACAAATTTTGTTGTGTACCGTTGCATGGTATGGTGTCTTAAGTTCCCCCTTTTCACGTATTATTTTATATCGGTTCTCTTTCTCTGTATTATCGTTTCTTCCTCCATTTTACTCTTTCTCATTTGACGCTCCCTTTAGAGATACTCATTCTCGGCTAACTGCAAAGATTCTCTCATTTTCTCCACCCATCTCCCCCCTCCCCCCTTGGAACACATTTTTTTATTGTACTTTTATTTTTATCACAGAAATTCCTCTTTACTAAAAAGTGATCTTGGGGCTTACACGCGCATGTTGATGGCATTCCTTTGATGTCCGGCAAACTCTCTCTTGTCATCGCTAACGAGAATGACGTCATGTTATAACATGGTGAGGGTGAAGGGGAGAGGGGGGAGCTTTTCATCGCCGCATCGACCCAAGAGCTCATGTAAATTAATTACGATTTGAATTATAAATTATGTCCGTACAAAAGCTGTGGGTGTAATCTAGGACATATGTTTCCAAATTGAAATTTACCTCTAAAAAACAAGAAAGGATTAAATCTATACCGCAATTTAAATTTAATCACGATGATTACTAAATAAAGTAAAATGTCAAATGAGTCATGTTTTGAGGTCAGCCTAGTTGAATAGAGTAAAATAAAATGCTGGCTTGAACGAAAACCAGACGGTGAAATAAACTCTATATTAAGCAAATTATTTGTTTTAATATATATACACTAAATAATATTAACTCAAAAGCGTTTACTTGATTTGTGAAACAAAGTGAGGTAGTTTTTTTAAACATTTTTTTATCGTATGAATTAAAATTTAGTTCAATCGACTTTACTAATTAGCTTATTAAAGAAAATGAAAACAAATCGAAATTTTGAAATTGATGTATTCGGATGTAGATTACAACATTCATCGTATGGCAGGAGCGATGGAACTAAACATGGCTCTAGACATAGAAAATTAATTCCAATTCGAACACCGGCCGCGAAAGCCTTCGAAACAAATCGAACCTTGTTTAAATAATATGATATAGTTTAAACATTATTATTCATGCTTCTATTCTGCCAGTTCATAGAGGATGGGAAGCATATGCACCCATTTAAATAATATGAGATATATTTACTATTCTATTACTAACTAATTTAATTACATGGTATATAGAATATACAATTACTTACAAAAATATGATATTTGATACGTGATAACTGTAAATGGGTAATCTACCCTAGCTCTACTATATTCTTGGACCATGCAGGGGTCTTTAGTTTGACAACATCCTCTGATGGAAGTACCGGACACAACTGCCCTGCTAGTCAGTTGGTTTGTCCCTGCATTAACTCCGGGTCATGAACCTGCCATTCATCCCTAACCGGAATCTAAATGATCAGTACAGAAGCCATTGTCTCAAGACTAGGAATGCAATCGTAAGCTAAGCGGTCGTCTTAAATTGCAACAATTCATAATTTAAACTATGAACTTCTGTAGCTGCACATTATTAATTTTGAATTTACACTCTTCCACATGTTGTTGGCTCCCAACACTTCCTTCATAAATTTGTCAAAGTATCAGTGAGTGTTTGAGCCGGTGCGGACAACATAATAGACCAGGAATTACCAACCTTTTTCACTTCAGGGCACACTTGTACAAATATATGTATATTATATAAATATATATAAATTTAGATGAAAATAAAAATAATTTGTATCTAGCTAGATGCAGGTGACAATAAGTATATTTATTATGTTACAATAAAAATCATACATTTTAAATAACACTTTCGAATACTTTCGTAAATAAATTCATTGGTGAGGGCTAACGCCTGAAAATTTGTAGGATTAATTCCGCAATTACAAAAACAATAAAGTTGGAGGTCAAGCCTGGTGAGATATCTTGCAGTTAGTATTAAAATACTATCTTAGTGGAGAATTTTCACGTGATTTCTTTTTATTTATATTTATATACAACCAAGTATTAAATTAAATTTTAGGAGATTTTTGCGGCACACCGTCGGGAATCCCTGTAATAGACACAGCTATAGTCCACGCGGTCTAAGGCAGTAGCTCAAAATCTGAGGGTCGTGATACAGTTTATGGTGGGTCGCAAAAGTTATTTTCATTGTTAACATTTTGTAAGTATTTATATACAAAAATAATGAAAAAGTGAGAAAATGAAAAAAAAACGAAAAAAAAGGTAAAAAATAGGGTGTTGGTAGGAATCAAAACTTAATTTCGAAACAAACTGAAAACATTATCTAGTTTCTTGCTGCTGATAATATTTCGTAATCAACGCTTACGTCAATGACGTCATCAACAGGAACAGAAAACAAGCGTACAGGCTTCATCATGAGAAATAGATAATTTTTTTCGTAGAATAATATACAATAATTAATCTTTAAAAACATTAGTATATTTAATTTTAATATTGCTCCTTACTACCCATTCAGGTTAAAAGCATATATAGGCCTTCTTATTACGCTAATGTTCTAGGGATGAGTAAGGTTTAGCTAAGAGAAAATGTATCCGCACTTGCGTGAAACATAAAATTATTTTGATCAAAGTTGGTATCCGTACTATTAAAGATTTTATTGTTATTCGTTTCTGATTTTACTATCATTAACAGAACAAAACAAAATTTATCTTAATTTTTAATCGTATTTACAATTATTGTAGTCATTGACAAAGAAAATTCATTAACAACAAACGAGTGTGACTAACTACCACAAAACATTTTAAATATGAACAGGAGGATTATTTCCGTCTGCTGTGGGTACTAGCGTTTAATTGGCTAGATAGAGTTTCTTCTTGCGTTCTCATTGGCCGATAGTCTCAAGTCCAAGGGTCATTAATCTACTCTTCACTCCATGCAAAACGCATAAGAAGTTAAAGATAAACCAACTTTATGCCTTGTGCACTAGTAATTGTATATCCATTATGAACGCCATTATTGAGAATAACGTGTTTCAACTTCTTACGCTCTATTTGATTTTAGCTATGCGGTGTGAATGAAAATAAATACACTCAGTTTAGATTTAAAAAAAGTGCAAACTAGAAATATATAATTTTGATTCTTGGTAAAACTTAGCTTTGTCAATTGGATATATAAGTAAAAATATATTTAAAGCAGTGAAGATTTATATAAATGCTTAAAATAAACACGTTTTTCTTTTTGCGAAATAAGACTTTTACCTTTTATTCCCAAGAATGAATAAGCTAAAAGAAAATGGATTTAAACGGAAAGAATTTTCATAAATTGAAGTGAATGAATTAGATAATCAAGTTAAGATACTTCTTCCTTCTTTTTTTTCCTTCCTCTCTTTCTCTCTATTTTTTCAGTTGGCTCGGTTTTGGTAGGTTACGAAACAAAGATTTCCAGATGTGATTCGATAAAATCGGGGTACGAATTTTGTGACGGAAAAAATTGTCTCTGAAAAAATACAAATTCAGACGCGAAATATTTGATTTCATATTTCTATTTTATTTTATATCTAATAATATAACTAGTATTTATTTTTTAATTTATCAAAGAAAATAGAAATAAAAATTTCAAGAAGGAAATTTTGAAATTTCTCTTTATTGTGATTTACTATTGAATCCGTGTAGGCGTATTACTGTTTGAACCATTCAAGTCGAGTTCTACAATTATGAACCTTTTGATGATTAATTTTGTTCTTCAGGTATGAAAAAAATCATGTACACATTAGCTTTGTTATAGATCAGGAGACTGCGTGAATCAAGCAAGCAACAAACATATTGTTTTTAATATGCTACCGCTTGCATTGGGCATCCTTTATAAAAAAATAAAATCAGCTTAAGAGGTTTTTGAGCTTATAGTGTTAACGCTTTAATAAAATTAAACCAGATTTAGTGGATACATGGTCCAAGGCGTCACTTTCACAATATACTGGGCTGCTGATGATGGGAAGATCAGGGTTTGAATACCAGTCGAGTTTACTGAGGGTGATTTTTCCAAAATGGTTTTACACTCTCCTTCCAAGAAAACGTGGGTAAACTTCCTCTAAATTCATCCTTCTTCATTCCTATTAAATTATCGTAATTCGTACATAGGCGTATAAAACGTAAGAAACAATCGTAAATTTTTCTCATATTGTGTATTATTATAGATTGGAATCAAATTTTAAAAAAAAGTTTTCAGTAAACTAACTTTAATTTAAGGGTTAAGGTTATAATTTAAAAATGTCTTGAGGTAACTTATAAATATAAAGGTTGAGCAAAACCACTAAAACTGTTTCAGATATATGCCCAGGGAAAGACAAACATAGAAAAGGACAGTTATAATGGCAAAATCCACTTTCTTTTGGGTTTGGAGGCATATTATATGTAAATATTTATCATAATCTTAAGGTAAAAATGTTCATGGTTAGAATAATTTATCTTTGGATGAGAAAGTATTTATTATTTGAATTGTTTAACGTACACTGATTTGCTATAAGCATATGACTTACAAATTAACTTAAATAAATATTAGACATAAAATCCAGCCTTCCCCCCTTCCCCTCAATTAGTGCCATTAAGTACTATTAAATGGGAAACCCACGTTTCACCAACGAATTTTTTTTTGGCCATGCCGGGAATTGAACCCAGAACCCTTATCTTAGTGGGCAGAAGCTTAACTGACTATACTAAGGTGTCAGAAAAATTATAAGGTATGGAATCAATTATATCCCTCACAGTTATATCAACATGTTTACTATTTCATTTTATTTCCGTCTGCTCCTATCTCATCTCGTAGCATTAACAACAAACTTTTTATGAGATTGAAGCCTCCCTTCCTTCTAGATACACTTGAGTTGTTCGTCTTCTTTGAGGATCATAATTACACTTGAATGTTGTAGATTGGGTTCTCCGGGCTTGTTTGGAACAACTGAATAAAATCAGTCCTCCTCGCAAACATCCTAGTTTTATTAGCAAACTCGGCTGATTTCTTCTCGTCATACGTTAAGGGGGCTGGAATAATTACAATTAAATGTGAACTAAAGAAAATAACATTCTTTTTAACATCGTGTCCTAGCTACTAACTGTTAGTGCTATACGCATATATACTTATTACTCTACTATTTTATGGATGAGAAAAGTTGAATTATAGGAAGTGTACCCGCATTTGCGTGGAGGGAGAGTGGAAAATCATTTAGGAAAAAACCTCTTGTAAACATGACTGGTATTCGAAACCGGATATACCTGTCCTTGGAAGTGCAGTTTATTTCAAGACTGATGCCTTAGACAATTCGTTCACCTAAGTGAGTATGAAAAAAATGGTACTCAGGCCTATTATTTTTTTATTAAATTATATCGAAGGACTAAAGCATTACCTAGAAAACAAATTCCTAAACGTTTTTTTCTAACAATAAAAATAAAACTCTATGGCGTTAACTCGCAATCGAACTATACTGATCAAGTGATCACCGTCTGCTGGCGAAGATAGCTTCTGCGTATAGAGGTTATCATGTGGTCTTTACAAAGAGCCCTTCGGCCATTAAGCTCAGTTTTCTAGACCAGGGCTGCTACTTTTCATTCAAGTAGCTCCTCATTTGTCCTCAAGAGTTTGAGTTGATAAAACTTCTTAACCGGAAATCTGGAAGAAGCGGGAATCTAACCCGGGACCTCGAGATCCATAGCTAGGAGCTCTGACCATCAGTAGCCTTGAATATACGAGCTTGACGTTTAGTCCATATATCTACCGATGATGATAATAGTCATATCGGTTTCTTGTAATGTTCCTCAATTTGGAGGTTACCCTTAACCTAGTACGATGCATCTTTAGAAATAGTAGATGGATCGGCGTATGGGAACAGCGCTGTGATTGGCTGATATTTATAGCATTTGCTCAGTATAGCGTTTTGATTGGCTGATATTTATAGCAGTGGCTGAGTAAAGTGCTTTCCCCTCCTCCCTCCAAGATTGACCTCCTTTCCACATTCGTGAGAAAATTTCCTCTCCATTTTTCCTCTGGTTATTTCCATGACATCGTGGGGTTAACGATTTTCAATAAAATTAGGTTATTAACTTATAGTTATAAGTAAATAGCCAAATATTATTGTTGTAACAAACGTACGTTAAACATATTATTAATTTGGTTTGCAATACACTTAATTTGTTCAAAAAGCTCCAGGGTTATTAAAAGCTTTACATTACAGTAGTTTACGGTAATTTAAAATCGCTGTATGCGCATTATAATTAAAAAGTCATAAAAACTACGCGTGAAGTCACAGGTCAAACATATATAGACCATAAAGAGGAGTGAATTTCAGTGGGATTGGGGGAAAGGTGCTACCACTCGTCTGGAAAGAGGTTATAAATATATTAATCCTCTCGAATTCTTTATTAAACGGGTTACTTGAACAATAATTTACATTTGTTGCTTCATACCAGTGTTTTTCAACCTGTGGTTCGCAACCCCCAGGGGGTGGGGTGGGGGGTACGCAAAGGCTTTATGAGGCCGTCGCGGTTGCAAGCCAGGTAAAATAAAAAGCAAGTGTAGGTCCTACACTACAATAAAAATATAACAATTTCAGAGAAAAGTTTGTTTTTAAATATAGATTCTACAATCTACACTGCATTAAAGATACAACAATAATTTCAGTGAGAAGGCTGTGCCTGTTTATTTTTTAATAATTTGTTGAATCGTGGTTCTATTTTTGAGACGCAAATAACCAAATCATTTTCTATTTGGAGTCTATTTCTCTTCTTAGTTTTTATGTTCACCATTGAAGAGAAAGTTAGTTCACATAGGTAGGAAGTGGTGAATAGCACTAATGATTACAAATCTTCCCTTGAAAGCTCTGATTATTCTTTTTTTCTCTTCATCTAGAAGACGTCAATCTTTTGCGAATTAAATTCCATTTTAAGCATGCCGTCAGTTGAAACATCTATAAGGTTTTCTTTCATCTTCGTGGTCAGATCAGCCAGTTGTACTGACATATCCAAAAAAGGATTTTGTATCCATCTATGCCCATTGTCAGCGTCAGAGTTCAGTTCTGGAATGTAATTTAATAATATTTTTTCCAAATCATGCAAGCTCTGTATCATGAAAATAATTTGAGAACTTACTACTCCGTTGCAATTTCTTCGACAATCTTCTGAACGCAAGGGAAAGAATCATCCATTAATTTTTGTAAAGACGTTGACCACAAACGAAGTTTTGTGAGGAATACTTTGACTTTATCCTTTGTCGTTAGAATATTTTCTTCTTTCCCTTGGATGCTCTTGCTTAAAATATGTATGTGGTTAAAAAGATCAGTGAGAAATGCTAATTTTAATAGCCAAACATGGTCACAAAAGTAATTCGCATATTCAGATTTATGATCTTGTAATAACAATAACAATTCAGTTTTAGTTCCAGAACTTATGGTGATTCATTTCCTTTTGATAGCCATCTGACCTCTATATGATTAAGGAGATTTGTATGGAGAGAATCCGTGTCTTCACAAATGATTCTAAACAGTTGTGTTTAAAAATCTTTACCATTAATAGAGCTCACAACTTTGATCACCTATTTCATTACATCATTCAAATCAGAAGGTAAAACCTTGGCTGCCAGAGCTTGCCGATGAAGAAAAGCAGTGTGTCCATGAAACATTTGGCATTATTGATTTTAATTTCGCAACGAGCCCGCTTTGATTGCCAGTCATAGCTTTAGCACCATCGCTACAAATAGCGACATTTTGTCCAATCAATCTCGTAGTCACGAGTGTTTTCTAAAAACGTGCCGTATAAATACTGGCCAGTAGTGTTCGCAGGAGGTGCTTTGCAAAATAAAATGTCCTCATTGATACTCTCATCTGCTTTAAAGCGCACAAATACCACAAATTGCGCACAATCTGCAACATCAGTTAAATCATCAAACTGCAGAGAAATATGTGGGCTCTTCTTTGAATTTTTCGACTGATTGTTCTCATATGTCACCGGCCATATCGTTTATTCTGCGTTCAATAGTATTATCAGAAAGTGGTATGCTTTTTAGCTTGTTTGCCTCCTGCTTACCTAGCATAATCTCAACCATATTCAGGGCTGCTGGCATAATAAGATTTTCGGCAACTGTATGCGGCTTACCAGCATTAGCGACTCAGTATGCGACTCGGTAGTTAGCTAATAATTGGATACATAAAATAAGATAATAGAAATATAACTTTAATATGAATTTTACTATTACATCAATATGTATTAGAATTTTTAATTATTGTAGATGTATTCAATGAAAAATGAGTTGGATATTAAAGTTAGATTAATTCTTTGGGTAATATTGAAAAATCTTAATCTTTAGATTTATATGGAATTTCAAATGTCTAATGATAAGAAGTATTTCTTAAAACTTTATCAACAAACGTTTGTGAATTTATTGAAATGACAATTTTTTTTTATTTTCCTGAATAATTAATACATTTAAAAATGGAGATTGCTAGGTTTCTTATGAAAGGCCTCATATAATATTATTTTTAAACAACAAATAATACTAGTCTAGTAGCTGAATCATAGTAGTTTGCTGATGGTTAAAGATTTTCAGCTTCCGTTCGAAGAAATGTAACGGTTTATCAGCAGTTTATGATAATACTTCACCGCAAATTACACATTGAGGTTTATTATTCATGACAGTAAAATCATATTTCAAATAAATATTGTCATAAGTCTGTTTTTTTTTCTGTTTTGACTCGCTTCCGCTACTGCCACTTGTACTAGACGTGGAGGGCTGTGCAGATCTTATTAGAAACTTCTCTATTACGACCGTACTCTGACAACTGACAAACGACTTTTCCTATGTGGCCACGGACCATTTACCTTTTACCAACCTGCGCGCGCACTCCCCCATACCCACCCAACAGCGCCAAATACGTATTATTTAAAATCACTGTTATAATTTTATTACGTACAGGGGGTCACCAGAATTTTTTTACTTGAAAAGCGGTCGCATATAGAAGAAGGTTGAAAAACACTGCTCTAGACCAATAGGTAGTGAATCGTATTACGGAAACAAATGTCTTAGGTCCGATTGTCAGCAGTTTAAATCAGGGAATTTATCACGTCAATTTTTCGCTACGCCAAGTGGTGAACCAGTAATCTTTAAAATAGTTTCTAGACCGTGGATTTAAAATCAGTGCCACTAGGTTGTTTCACCATAAATTACTCAAAATAACTAATTTCGAGCCACAGGTCTATGACAGCCCTCTCACAATATACTAAATTGTAAGTGTTCGAATCCTGGTCCACTGGCTGCCACCATCTTTGGTCAGTTAGGGGTCCCAGCTCAAATTATTATATTTGACATAGGTTTGGTAACAACATGATTACTTTTAGTTTAAAAAAATGCAAATTACTCTAAGGGGTAAGGACAATGAAAGAGTCCCGTATATGCGTGGAGAGAGAGACTGGGAAACACCTTACCGGAATTAGAAATTGATCTCCTGGTAAAACACTATAACCCGGACCTAATATCGGGTTTCAAACCCCTGTCGTGTGTACTTAAAGTCATAAACATACTAACTGTTATGCACCACTGGCCTAACGCTTTAGACAATGTAGCCATTCTACCTCCATGAATATTCTGTGAACTTCAGTTCTATCATCTAGTATTTTCTTATAGCTTTTAGAAATGTTCGTTAGGTGGGGGTTCGAATCACTGCTAATTAGTATTCACTTATAACCTCGCAATATATCGGCCAGCCAGCGACTTAGTACGGTTCAAGGAGTAAAAAATTGGGAGTCATATCTCTGTCAAGTGTGAGCAGTTTTCCATTGACGGCTTACCACTCTACTTTTCACTCAAATGTGGGTACATTAAATTCCTCAACTCTATCAAATTAGCGCCAATTATTACCTGCTTAGGGAATTTCATTTACCTCCCCCATCGGTGTGACCAACAATGTTTATTTTAGTCACAATCAACTTTGGAAACAGAATGGATAAATTGTTATGTTATATATGTCAGGCACACACGCCTTTTGGAGCATTGACATTCAGGTATATTTCCGTCACAAATGCCCTTGTAAGTCAGTGGTTTTAACCTCTGAAAAACAGGGGGGAATTCACGCCCCATAGGTGTTTCATAATGTTGACTTAGAGGATGCGCTTTCAAATTGGAACTCCGCCTTTGACATGTATGAACCTGGATTTGAACCCCGCTATCTTTTGAAGAATACATCATGCCATAACTCTAGATCTGAAGGAGTTTTTAGCATCGGTAATGGCTGTTATAACGGTAGTTCAATCAAATAATTCCTTCTCATATCTTTACGGTTTTAAATGCACCTTAATTGGCGTGATTGAAGGAGATTTAGCATAACTAATGGCTTTTCTAAGGGTCATTCAATCAAATGATTTCTTCCTGCATCTTTACGCTGTTAAGTACGCCCATATTAGCGCATAGGGAGAGTTGAATATCACTTAGGAAAAACCACCCTCAGTATAACCTACAGTGATTCGGACCCCAATCTTCCCGTCCTCAGCAGCCCGGTCTTTAGTGAGAGTGGCCTAGAACTAAAACCCAGTTTTCCTAGAGAATTTTCCATTCTTTCCTTCTATGCGTGCAGTGGTTCAGCTGTAAACACATTCTTTGTTTACATCACCACGGAAACCACAATTTGTGTAAAGCTGTATATTGGTAAATAAAATATTTATCATTGTTTAAAAATAATATCATCTCAATCGTTACTTAATTGGTTTGGTGCAATGAATAGATAAATATCTGGGAAGGGGGATCGTTTTAAAGCTCTCATCAGTGAATGAAGGGAGGGAAATATACGTTTTTATTCAAATTACACATTGAAAACTAAATATCTAAGTAAAATTTATAGCCTTTGACGAGTAAACTTTTGACTAAAAAGTGAGTAGGTCATTTTTATATAAACCCTTTCCCAAATAAAAGTTTATAAAACTAATTTTAGTGCAATAATCTGCAGCCATCGCTCTAACGAGCCATTATTTATATATATATATATATATATATATACATTTTTCTCAGATAGCCAATGATTATACAGTTCTTTCTCATCGAGGATTGTGAAGATCCTTTTGTTTATAAATAGACTAATAAACAAATTTCAAATTATAAAAGCGAGCCAGATTGGCCGATGCAACCTGCCCATGTCTACAGACAAATCGGCGCCTGCTTGTAAAATTATATATATATATATATATACATCTGTGTTTGAAGAACGGATTGAGACTGGTATTTTTCAGTTAATAGAGTTTTGATTTAATCTCTATCGATTGTTTTGAATCATTGGTCAAGTGGTCAAAGAGGTCACCGATACCCGGTCACTTTATGTGATAGATACATTACTTTATTGGTTTTAAGACCGATATATATATATTTTACTATTAACTAATGTTATTTAGGTGGCGTAGTTAGCTACCGTATAGTTTCATGTTAAGCTATACTGCCTAGGACGGGGTAGATCGAGGTTCGTATCCGAGTCGACTGTACTGATGCCTGTTTTCTCACTCATCCTCCAGGCAAATTCGGCTATATTTCTTCTAGGGGAGGCTAAGGGTTCCGATCTCGGGTGGATGAACAGGGTGATGGTTTGCCTTTCAAGAGGTGGAAATAACTTGTGACAATAAAAAATATATTGAAAACTAACATCTTCACTGTATGTTTACATATTAGTTAATTGTTGCCTAGGATTGAAAATCGTCCTCCGATTTGATATTGTGATAATACGAGGGCAGTTAGGAAATTAGCCTCCATTTGTCTGTAAATAAAAAACTTGCATAGAAAAAATATTTTTTTATCTACATCTTAAAACTACAGCTTTTTGCTATTT
This sequence comes from Timema shepardi, assembly GCA_902151425.1. Lineage (NCBI taxonomy): Eukaryota > Metazoa > Arthropoda > Insecta > Phasmatodea > Timematidae > Timema > Timema shepardi. The sequence continues at coordinate 36,447 of CABFVX010005033.1, forward strand.
TTCAACATAGTCATCATTTAAATTTAAGCATTTGTCATAGCGTTTTACTAATTTACAAATTCCTTCTTCATAAAATTCATCAGCCTGGGCACTTAGCCAATCTTCCATGGCATTTTGAAGTTCGTCGTCATCATCGAAGTGCTACGACTCAAGCCACTTCTTAATCTGAGTGAAGAGGTGAAAATCACTTGGCGCCAAGTCGGGGCTGTAAGGGGGATGATCAAAAACGTCCCATTTGAATTGCTTTAAAAGCTCTTGAGTTTTTCGAGCACTGTGAGGACGAGTGTTGTCTTGCAAAAACACAACACCGAGTGTCAGCATACCACGACGTTTGTTTTGAATGACTCTCTTAAGTTTTTTCAAAGTTTTACAATAGACATCTGAAGTGATCGTTGTACCTCGTTCCAACTTCATCCGCATCCCAAAAAACAATAGCCATAACCTTCCTCAATGACAATGTTTGGAGGGCTTTCTCCGGCTTGCCTGGAGAATTGGTATGGACCCAAGCCATCGACTGTTGTTTCGTTTAGGCGTTTACATACGCCACCCAAGTTTTGTCACTTCACAGTTCTCTTCAAAGAATTCTCCTTCCACGTCGTAGCGTGAAAGGAAGTCTAAGGCAGAGCCCATTCATTTGGTTTCGTGGACCTCTGTAAGCAATTTCGGTACCCACCGAGCACAGAACTTTCGGTAACCTAATCTATCGGTGACAACCTTTAATAAAACTTAAGGAGAAATTTGCGGGAATGGTTCAGAAAGTTTAGAGATAGTGAATCTTTGATTTTCACGAACTTTTTCTTCAATTTTCTTGACAAGATCATTACTCACAACAGAAGGTTTACCACTCCTCTCTTCATCATGAATGTTTGTTCTACCACTTTTAAAAAATCGGACCCATTGCGCACAACACCTTCACTCATAGTGTTAGGACCATGTACAGTACAAAATTGACGATGAATGTTTGTTGCTGAAACTTTTGTGTTGAAAGAAATCTTATTACAGCACACACTTGTATTTCGCAGGATTTTTTATTGCAGCGCTCATGTTTTGAGGTTATACCAAACAAATGCACGAAAAAACAAGGTTCATACTGTCACAGTTGGACGCTTACTGATTTAGAGAACATGCACATGTGACAATGGCAGCGATCCATTCACAATTACTAGCGCCACGCTAGAACGGCGGTTACTTTCTGAACCGCCCTCGTACTTCCTCTTCACAGACAAGGAATAATCAATCATATGCGATAATTTGGTAGAGTTGAGTAATTTAATTTACCCACATTTGAGTGAAAAGGAGAGTGGTAAACCATCAATGTAAAACTACTCACACTTGACACATTTGATTTTATGATAAAATAATACAGACTTAGGTAATGCTTGATAATACGGATAAATAGAATGCAAACAGTTGAATATAAGAAGTTATTGTTAATGCGTCATAGCATTATTTTTAATTAGAGTCAAAACATTAGATAAAACATACAATGATATGAGTAAAAAGGTTAAACACTGGAGTGTTGTTATAAAAAAATGGTTAAATATTTAACAGTAAGCCGCAAGTCAGGAGAATTAATAAAAAATATAAAAATAATGTACACAGTGATATTAAAATAACAAGCGTTAGTAACCAGAAAACCTTAAAATTGAGTAAGAATACAAGTAGAATAGAAATGGGTTAACTCACTCTTTAAAGTAAATTACAGTAATATGAATGAAAATTTAACCAATTGTAAATCTAAAAAAGGAATTAAATTGAATAAAGTAGAACTTAAGTAAAAAGTAGTAGCTAAAACGTTGAATGTAAACAATGTAAAATGAATTAAAATTAATTAAAACTTGAAAAAATAACATGAATTGTGAACATAATTGAAAAGATTTTAAGTTGAGGAATAGTAAAATTATGTTTTTAGCCTGGTTTTAAAATAAACAATAGTGTAAGAGTTAAATGAAAAAATGTAAAACAACTTAATTGGTTTATAAGATTACATGAAAACCAAGGGAGGTCGTATAACCAATTATCTAAGTCCTGTCATAAGGATTAAACTTCCCTTACTCCTTTTGATGTTTCTGTAATGATGTTGTTTACAGGTGCTCTATTATCCCGACATGTTTCGGTGCTACAGTAGACGCACCATAATCATGGAGTCCGAATAGGTGTTGAGACACGATGAGAACAAACGAGGTTTGATTTTGCTTTTTTTACTCTCGCAAATGGGGGTGCACTCAATCACCGGAAGGAAATATCTGATTGAACGACCGTTCTAACAGACATTAGTGGTGCTAGCCCCATGGAAAATATCGAGGTTCAAATCCCGTTGGGCCCACCGTCTAAATGTCAGGCTCATCTAATTCTCGCAAGGGGATGTTAGAATCGAATCCCTTCTGGGTAGACTGTTGGTAGTTCTCACGACAGGTAAAAAATGACGGGACTTTTCTTAATCATCCCTATCACACTATCAAAAATTAATATATTTTATCTTTTAGCCAGAAACGGTGCATGTTACTCATCTAGTTATGGCGATGGAGGTTGGGGGTTTGAATCCCCGCTGACGTGTACTGTTACTAGTTCTCACAAAATGGTTTCCCTCTCCATCACTTCACCTAAACGCTGGAACATTTCCACCTTACTCCTTCGTCAACAGCGGTCCATGTTGGTATGGCTAATACCTACATTCACGCGTGTCAGCGGACGATACCAAACAAACAATTTTAGTAGACTTTTGTGGGGGATGGTGGCCCCTAACTGAGGCTTCCGAGGCCCCTGATTGTGCATAATCAGAGCTGTGATGACCTCATGTACTAGCTCACGGTTTCAAGGTCGTGATCTATTCCTGTCTCGACTTGTCTTGTCGAGTCACCAAACTGGTGCCAGGTATGAGTCATCAAGGTTACGACAGAGCGATGACGTAATCGAAAAGACCCATTGCCAAATATAAGTGGAAAGTGGAGTGTTGCCATAGTCAATGGCCTTATGTACTAGCTCACGGTTTTAAGGTCACGATCTATTCCTGTTTCGACTTGTCTTGTCAAATCACTAAACTGGTGCCATGTATGAGTCATCAGGTAAAACCCATTACCACATGGAAGGGGGACAGGGGGAGTGTTGTGACATCACACGCAACGATGATGTCACACAGATCAAGGTGACTTTTCTTGTGGAGCCGCAAAACTAGCGCCAGGTATGAGTCATCGCGAAAAACACATTTCCATATAGAAGGGGGAGAGGGGGAGTGTTGTGATATCACACACAATGATGACGTCATAAAGGTGACTTGTCTTGTGGAGCTTAAAAACTAGCGCCAGGTATGAGTCATCGCAAAAAACATATTTCCACATAGAAGGGAGGGAGAGGGAGTCTTTCGACATCCCACGCAATGATGACGTCACACAGTACGGGGTGACTGGTCTTGTCGAGCCGCCAAACTGGCTCCAGGTATGAATCATTAGAGAAAAACCCATTGCCACATATAAGACCAACGGAAAAACTCAGAAATAAACCTTTGTGACATTGAAGGAACAGCAGAGGACAACAGGTCGTTAGCCTCATGATGTTATGGAACTAACTAGAGGGGAAAGGGAGGTAAAATTTTCTCATGGATGTAGAAAGGGGGTCACACTTGGAGGGTGAAGGGAAAGCAATGTACTCAGCCAATACTATAAATAACAGCCAATCACAGCGCTGTACTGAGCCAGTGCAATAAATAGCATCCAATCACAGCACTGTTCCCATACGCCGATGCATCTATTGATTTTACAAAGTTTTTTAAAGATGCATCGTACTAGGTTAAGTGTAACCTCCAAAACAGTTCTACCAAATTGAGAAAAATTACAAGAAACCTATCTGATTATTACCATCATCGGTGGACATACGGACTAAACGTCAAACTCGTTTATCCAAGGTTTCTGATGGTCAGAGTTCCTAGCTATGGATCCAAAGGTCTGTTGAATTCTCTTTCGCACCTACATTGCGAGGTTTGACCTTAAATTATTACGAGGGCTGGAAACAAGCAAACTGCATGTTCAGGACCCGTCGCTAGCTGCACCTGTATGGAAATACATTAACAAAAATACAGTCATTGACTAATAAAATCTACACAGCCTAAATCTAAATAATCCAGAAAACAAGGCAATATAATAGGATTGTTACAAGATCTGTTTACCCTGGCAACACAACATGCCATGCCATTGATTTTATAGCCTTTGACCTATAGGTTCACGCCTAATAAACACATACATTTCAATACACTAATATTAGTAGTAAAGTAATACACCATTTTATGCCCCACAGTTCCAGCCACCTTAAAATCTTTAGTTTATATTTGTTTGGCAACTCTCACCCCACCCTCTCCCCATCCTCGTATTTCCACCTGAATCTCTCTCATCATTTCCTTCTTTTATCTTCCAATCCAACCCTCCGTTTTCTGTTCCTTATTTTTTACTTGAACACCGCTACTACCCCATCCCTCCCTCTGCCTTACATCTTGTCCGGATGCCGAGGGGGATTCCCTCCTGAGAAATTTTGGGCTTGGTGTTTCCACACCAGCAGGCTCGCCAACATTGCCTGATAAATGCTAGCATGCTGACTGTTATCATTTCAGACGTTGTAATAACATTACAAAGAAAAAAAATATTTCTCCTTTCCCTTTTATTCCATACTTAATTTTCCGTGCAGTAAGTGGTTATCTCGACAATGTTCGCCTCATTTATTCAACTATTTAATGTAAAATGATTGAGAATCAATTTTGTTTTAAGATATTTATCTAAATCTTAATTCATGACAAAGATTTTATAGTTGGAATAAAAATTGAAACTTTAGTACATCGTTTTTAAACCAGTGTGCTGCGGGATTTTGGGAGAAGTTCGAAAAGAGGCTATAAAAAAATAGAAGGAAAAATCTATTAAAACCCAGGCAAGAGTAATATAAAAACAATTATAATAACAAAATGATTAGAGTTTTTAGCCATTAAACTTTTAAATACAATCTTAAAATTAGTTTTTTTAATGGTAGAATATATCCTTAAAACTCTTATGACTTGACAATTTTATCGCCTTTTTCAGTGTGCCCGTGAGTTGAAAAAAGTTGAAAATCAATACTCTGGTAGGATTCTGGCAGGACCAAAATTGATAACATTATACTTAAATTTACATCCATTACTGTTTCCAGCCCATTGTCTGGTTCAATCTTTTATTCAAGCTATATAAATCTTCTAATACCAGCTGGTTAGGCCTGTCGTAGCTTCGTATGTACTGTAATCTAGCTTAAGACTAGAACAGGCACAACATCCAATCCCCAGCCGTTAATTTATTAACTTGAAAGGATAAACTCACATTTCAGCAATGATGAATTTTTCGGCCATGCTGGGACCCTTAGCTCAGTAGACAGACACGCTACCGACTGAGTTAAGGTGTTCGCTCTAACAATATACTACATTAATTTAAATTAAATCCAATATCAATGCTGAGGGAACAGCAGGTTTTATTGAGAAAAGCTTTATCTTATTTCTCTCTCTCAGTAACTGTTGGCAAAGATCCTCGCTTTTAACTATGTCGGAGCCCGCCTCGGTGGCGTAGTTGGCTAACGCGCTAGTCGTGTTGTGCTCGACTGTTGAGGACGGGGAGATCAAGGTTCGAATCTCGGTCGGGTGAACTGGGGGTGTTTTTTCCAAAATGGTTTTCCACTCTCCCTCCACGCAAATGCGGGTTCACTTCCTCTAATTTAACCTTCCTAATTCCTAAGCCATTAGCGTAATTAGTACTTAAAAGCGTAAAACCCGAACGGGTAGTAAGACGTGGTACGAAATAATGATTTAAGAAAAAGGTTATGTCGGAAGGTGGTGTACTGAAGTAAGAAGGAGCTACTGACAACATCAACTAATCAACGTTGCGAAATTTGTCTTATATTTTAGAGAGGTTTGACCACACATAAACGAGAAAATGACAACGCTGTTTCTCAATAGTAGCCATGTATTTCTCTCAGCGATGATATCCAGTGTAGTTGATAAATAATGTCCGGGCATGGGAATCGAACCCGGGACCATTGGCTTGGCGCGCCAATGCTCTCCCACTGAGCTATATAGAATTCATCCCGTATTCATGGTCATTCTTCACCCCACACCACACCACACCACACCAGATGTCCCGGGTTCGATTCCCGCGTCCAGGTATCATTTTTCAACTAATTTAAATTAATTTAGATGTGATCCACTCAACAATGATTTGCAACCTGTGTGTTGAAATTTATCATACTATATTATTATTGTTATTTTATGGTTATTGATACTACCTATCAAAAATTACAGCTACTGATCACATGACTTGACGTATGAATACGTGGAGGCAGATTTAATAAGTTTTCAAGCTAATAATATTGTGAATCTGGACCACATCACTTGTAGCTCAGTTTGTGGAAAGTTTAGCCAGTACTAGTGTAAAGTCCGTTCGCCGTAGGAATTGTTTTCTGAAAGGCCTTTATCCCTACCAGAAATCTATTATATAGTAGGATATTAGTATGAAAAAAGACCTTTCAGAGAGTAATTCCTACCGTGAATGGAATATAGGCCTACCGTTTCCCAGGGGATGCCCGAATGTACTACTCGTATTTCCTTTTCCGAGAATGCTTTCCATGTCCCGATGAGATGAGGGGATGATGATAGTGTTGATTATGAGGGGTGTGGAACCAATGAAGATATTAACCTATTCTGAATCCTAACTAACCAAACCCTGGTGACCGTTGGGGTAGTTTACCTTTCACCAGCCGGGAATCGAACCCGGGAGCCCTAGACTTGTATCCAGGTGTACTGATCACTAAAAAAAAAAGAGACCGGTTAGTTTTCTATTTGTCGTATACGGTTCTTCCCATTGAAATTTGCCTTTTCCCGGAGAGGTAGCAGGATGCTAAGCACCAAGTACATTGTGTATGTATTATATACCAACCTTGCTTGGAATACATTTCGACTGTGATTTTTGGGGAAAATTGAACACAATAGGTAACATTTTCGTTCCCTTCACGAAATTAGATAGATTCTCCCTAAACTCGAGACTGTTGACAACAATTGAAGGTGTGTCGGCGACAGCTTGACGGGGGAGGTCTTTATAGAACTATTGGTAGGCTGGAAGATAAAGAGACACCAAGTGAACCTGTCGGAAACTGTCACCGCTACCACCACGAAGGTCCACCCTTCCCACCCTCCCAAAAGCTTCCTTTCATTTCCGGCGCAGCGGGCCCTAGTTTACCTTCAACAGATCCCCTATCGAATAAACTCGTGTTCCCAGTCTACGTGCAGAGACAGAGACGACGCCCTGCCTTATGACGCCCTGCATCACGACGCTGAAACATCGCATACCCTAGATGTCAGATAGTGGTCGAATGAACGATTTTATTAGGTAAAAACTTATAGGAAAAAACAAACACAAAATTGTTTTTCTGTGATCAAAATTCATAGCATTTTACAATGTTATTAGTGTTATTTATAGGTATTGATAAAATTTACATAAGTGAAAGTTTTAGACCACATAACTTGACGTATAAACTGCCAGATAAATCTCTTAATTTGATAATTGGACTTAATCTCATCTTCCTTACCCCAGTGCCTCACTACCTGTATATTAATTACGCTAGAAATAATCAATTGTGAATTATGACATTTGGAAATTAGGCATCATTTAAAGTTATTTATCCACTGAAGGGTGTGCACTAAATTATTTACTCACGAAAGATCTATTCCCAATTTTTTTTATTAAATTTGTACACCCAAAATCCGCAATATTTGGCGGCACATAAGTATGTCAAAAGTTGTTTTCTCTTAATAAGGAGACGCATTTGTGATCGATTATTTTTAAGAAAATGACCAATATAATATATAAAGCCTAACATTTATACCATTGATACATTATTATTATTATTATTATTATTATTATTATTATTATTATTATTATTATTAGCACCGAATCTTACTACCCGTTCGAGTTATACGCACTTACGCTAATGTGTAATGGTAGGATGATTGTGAGATGAAATGAAGAACCTACAGTTTAACGTGGAATCCGAACCACGGTGGAGGCCTGACATTCTCCATATTCACAAGATGTCTTGTCAGAGGTGAAGGAAGGGTTTGATAATCAGATAAATCTGTGCCGGGACCTAGGATTGAACCCCGGCCGCCAGCACAGAAGTCTGACACCTTACCCCTAGACCACCAGGTCACCACAATTGATCTTATTTCTGGTAAAAACTAGAGGGTATATCTTAAGCTTGTTGCCCACTGGGGCGCGAAGCGCCACTGAGAAGAAAATTTTGTTGTCCCCTTATGAAATCAAATGGTGTAGCGTCCACTACAGCGCGGCGCACCACGACGCGTGGGTTGTGACTTGTGGAATTTCCGTGCCGGAAGTTGCGACGCTTCTAAAGCAGAACGTTTTCCTTTCGTCGTGTCGCGGCGAGCTTGTGTGGGCGGGGTTAGACGGAAGGAACTTCAAGAGAAAGGCACTCTCGTGCCATTCCCACACAACTCAGGTGTGTTGGTTTAGTGCCGACATGCCTAAGTACTACACAAGTGTCCGTTCTCGTTGTGAGTTTTATCTTCTATCTTCACTGTTCATTTTGGTCATTAAAATGTACATTTAGATTAAGTTAGATTCCTATCGGCACTGAACAGACTTTCTTTGTGTTTTTCCTTGCTTATTTATTCAATTAAATGTAAGGGATAGAAGTGGTAAGCAAAAAGCAAATGTTTATCATAACGTTTTGGCCATATGAAAATTAAACAACAATTTTACATACCATTTTAAAAATGAACCAAAGAAATCATCCGGGTGGGCTCGTAGTGGAGTGGCCTGATATATATGTGCAGCTCTCCTCTGGAAGGCTCATGGAATGTTCCACACGGTGGTTCGGAGCCGGAGTGGCGTGGCGTGCTAAATGGGCAGACCTAATGTGGAAGGCTCATGGAATGTTCCACACGGTGGTTCGGAGCTGGAGTGGCGTGGCGTGCTAAATGGGCAGACCTAATGTGGAAGGCTCATGGAATGTTCCACACGGTGGTTCGGAGCCGGAGTGGCGTGGCGTGCTAAATGGGCAGACCTCATGTGGAATGCGCATGGAATGTTCCACACGGCGTATTAATTTTATTTTTGTAATAATGACTTTAAATTGGATCCATTTGCCCAAAGATGGGAGCAATATAAAATTCTTTGGAATGTCACTCACTCTCGTTATTTTCAGTTTTCAATGTGTCATCCTCTATCATCAAACAAGTTTGATACGCCTGCCCCGGACTAGTGTTCCGCGTACGGTGTGCAGTGGCGGTGAATTAGGTGTGCCTTGCTGCCACAGCCCAGAGTGCCACGCGTCGCTGTTCAATAAGAACACGAATGAAGGTGTTACGAGCGGTGGCCGTGCGTCGTCCACATTTCTTACTTACTCATACTTATTAATATTTTAAATACAGTTGAGAAAATTAAAGGCTATCACGCCAAGATAGCGTTATGGTCCACCCAAATTATCAATGGCTATAGGGGACGCGAGAAAAGCTTATTAATGGATATTGGGGACCCAAGAAAAGCTTATTAATGGATATTGGGGACGTGAGAAAAGTTTATTAATGGATATTGGGGCCATGAGAAAAGCTTATTAATGGATATTGGGGACGCGAGAAAAGCTTATTAATGGATATTGGGGACGCGAGAAAAGCTTATTAATGAATATTGGGGCCGTGAGAAAAGCTTATTAATGGATATTGGGGACGCGAGAAAAGCTTATTTATGGATATTGAAGACGCGAGAAAAGCTTATTAATGGATATTGGGGCCGCGAGAAAAGCTTATTAATGGATATTATGGACGCGAGAAAAGATTATTATTGGATATTGGGGCCGTGAGAAAAGCTTATTAATGGATATTATGGACGCGAGAAAGGCTTATTAATGGTAATTGGGACACGAGAAAAGGTTATTAATAGCTATTGGGGACGTGAGAAAAGCTAAGTATTTTTGAAGCTTTATAGCAAAACATTTATTTGGTCAAAATTAATCAAATATTGCTCAAGTAGAAACATAGTTTAATTTTCTTCACATGGGGAAATCAAAAGTTCATGGATAACTGTTTGTATTTGTGTTGGTTTGTTCTTCATATAAACATTATTTATTTAATATATCTTATTTGTGGCTGATTTTTGAAAAGAAAAAAAAACTTTCTCATGTAAATATAAAGTATTTTAAACGAGAAAATTTTCGACTTTGAGATTATGATGAATCTTACAGTTTATGTGTATCCAAACAAAAAAAGTGGATTTTACATTTTTGTCTCTGTCTGTATGTATGTCTGTCCGTGACCACGGATTCAAAACGGTCTGATATTTAAATTTTACAGAGCAATATTTCAGGAAATTTTATTTTAATTTTAAACTTAGCTTTCAAATTAAGGGTAGTTTACTGATGAGCGATCTTTGAACTCTAAATTTTTCTAAAATGGCTCTGACGATTTTGTTTAAATTAGTTATTCATGGAGTGGCTTTCCACCTAAATAACACTGTATACTTGGTTTTGGGTTTAAAAAATGTTAAAGCGTAGTTAACTGATGGGTGATATTTTATAGAACCCTGCCTTAGAACATTCGGCCACCAATGCGGCTGTGTCGATTCTTGACAGGCTCGAAATACCCCTCGATATTCCTCCCATCAAAGTCAACTCAAAAGTGATTATTCATTTAACACCGCGTTTTACTACCCATTTGGGTTATTCGCCTAAGTATTAATTACGTTATTGAATTAAGAATAGAAAAGGTTGAATTTAAAGAAAGTGAACCAGCATTTGCGAGGAGGGAGAGTGGAAGACTATTTAGGAACCCCCTCCCCCCAGCTCACCCGACAGAAATTCAAATCTAGATTTACCCATCCTCGGCAGTTTAGATCAACGAAACTAAGCGTGTTAGCTAACTGCACCACCGAGGCGGGTCAAAAGTGTTGGTCAAATAGAACTGCGAAAATGTTTATCATACTCCACGAGCGAGCTCGACTATCATCCGTTGAAGAGAATGACTGTGACGTCACTGCATCATTAATCCTCTGGGAAGTGCCGAAGGGGTATATTTTTTGATAAAAAGCCGTCTCATCCGACACTGATAAATTGCCCGCCGGTTTCCGATACACCGCCGGCAGGACAGTTATAAATGGGGTGGGGTGGGGAACAACCACCTCTAGAAAGTGTCACGTCGTTTATGAAGGATTGAGGGTGATCAGGAGAAGCCACACGGCTCAAAAAGATATTTTTTTAGCACCACGTATTACTACCCATTCAGATTGTATGCATAGAAACTAGTTCCGCTAATTTGATAGGGATGAGACATTTTAAATTTAAAGGTACCCGCATTTGTGTGGATGTAGATCTGAAAACTATTTAGGAAAAAAACCTCCTCAATACATCCAACCGGGATTCCAACCCCGATTTACGAATCATAGGCAGTACAGTACATTGCTATAGGAACGCCTTAGACAAAATTTTAGAGGAAGTACACTTCGCATTAGCGTGGTAGGAGAATAACATTTTGGGGGGAGAAGAGGGAACCAACCTCATTGCACCATACCAGGATTCTAACCTCTATCTCTCTGTCCCTGGCATTCCAGAACAGCGAGAGTGACGCCTTTGACCTTTCGACCACCAAAGTGGGTTTCAAGAACTTAAACCTTTGTCTGCTGACAAAATCTCTAGTGACACAAATTGACGTTTTATTATCGCACGGTAGCCCGAGTCCAAATTTTGTAGGAAGTAGTTTTGTAAAATAAAACAAATTTAAACTTTTTTATGGTAAATTTATTTATATATTTGAGGTATTTAACATGCCTTTTCAGGACCAACTGATCACTTCAGCACGCGAGAATTTTTATGAGTGTTATCCAAAAGGCCTACCAACTTTGCCAGGAAAGGTATTTTCACATACCTTCCAGGGTATTTTAACATGTCACTTTACCCCGAGACACCCCAGGTCAACTTTTACTGTCAACATTGATAACATTTTACAATAGTATTTATGTTATTTGATAGGTAGGTATCTATATAATTTATAAAAGTGACAGCTGAAGGTAACATGATAAAATTGACTTATGAATGCATAAAGGGAATTTAAGAAGTATTTTAGCCATTAATTGGTGACCTGGTGGTCTAGGGGTAAGGTGTCAGACTTCTGTGCTGGTGGCCGGGGCTCATTCCTCGGTTCCGGCACAGATTTATCTGATTACCAAACCCTTCCTTCACCTCTGACAAGACATCTTGTGAATGTGGGGAATGCCAGGCCTCCACCGTGGTTCGTATTCCACGTTAAACTGCAGGTCCTCCATTTCATCTCACAATCACCCTACCATTACACATTAGCGTAAGGGCGTATAACCCGAACGGGTAGTAAGACGCGGTGCTAATAATAATAATAATTTTTAGCCATTAGATAAAGCCCTTACTATGAAGATTGGACTCTATGCTTAATTTAATGAGAAAACCTAGGTGGGACTTAGAAAAATTAAGAAGCTAGAGTGGCACTGTGAGAAACTCAATAGAACAAAAGTTAAGGGAGGTGACAGAAGAGAGTACCGGTGCGTAAGGAAAGTGGAATAAGGTAAAGAATATTTTTTGAAGGTGCTAAATGACAATTTTTGAAAAGTGAAGGGGACTGCACGAAAGCTTTGTGTAACAACAGAAGTGCTAAATAAAATTGAAGAAATATGGAAATGGACAGGACCCAGCATTTTAAAGAGTGAAGTGGAAAAAGCCGTAATGGACATATAAAGAAGAAAAACTGCTGGAGATGACGACATACCAGCTGACCTTATGAAAAAACTGGGTAACAAAGGATAAATGGCCCTAAAAAACTTATAGAGAGGATCTATGAAACAGGAGAGTGGCTAAAGGACTTTCTAAACGTATCCACGGGGTCTCTAAAGAAGAAGAAAAACAAATAAGAAATGCAGTGACTACAAGACCAACAACCTCATCCCTCATGTGGGTAAGATCATGTCAAGCATACTTAAAAGAGGTGACTGAAACCGAAAATAGAAAGTGTGATGGAAGAAAAGAGCAATTTGGATTCAGAAAACTAAAGGAACAAAATATGACATGGGGATACTGACAATAATTTCAAAGAAAGTGTTGGAAGTCAAGAAAGATGTCTACAAAGGTTTCATCTACTGGCAAAGAGCGTTCGATAGAGTGAAATAAAAGAAACTGATGGAAATACTCCAGAAGATCAGCATAAGCTGAAAGGACAGAAGACTGATTGCAAACCTTTACCTGGGACAATGAGTGAAGGTGAAGCTGAGTGATGAAGAGCCCAACAGTGTAGAGATAGGAAGAGGAGTGAGGCAGGGATGCTGTTTGTCACCCAGTCTGTTCAACGTGTATGGAGAGTGGCTGGTCAGGGAAGTCCTGGATGGATGTCAGGATAGAAGGACTAGTCATAAACACAATAAAATAGGCCGATGATCTAGCATTGCTGGCCATAAATAAAGAAGAGCTGCAGAAAACGATGGACTGGCTGGTGGAAATAGAGAGAAGATAGAATATGGGGATCACTATTGAGAGGTCAAAAGTATTGTTTATTTAAAAAAAATGAAAAGCCATTGAAAATAAAATTGAAAACCAGTAGCTTAGAGGTAAAGAGCAGTTCCATTACCTGGAAAATCTGCTGATAAAGGATGTCTAATGCACCAAGGATATTAGGTCGAGAATTGCCATGGCCAAGGAAGCTTTAAACAAGAAGAGGCTACTGCTGATCAGCAAGTTGATTTTGGAACTGAGGAAGAAAGCGATGAAATGCTAGATTTGGAGCATCGCGCTGTATTGAGCAGAAACTTGGACTCTTAGGAAGCTCTCAAAGAAATCCTTGGAGAGCTTTGAAATGTGGTGCTGGAGAAGACGTGAGAATATCAGGTGGACGAACAGGTTGACAAATGAAGAAGTCCTAAGAAGAGTGGGTGAGAAGAGAAACATTTTGGATGTGATGCTTAGGTGCAAAGTAAACTGGATCGGATACATACTTAGGAGGAACTGTCTTGTGCACGATGTCATAGAACGAAAGGTTGAGGGAAATAGGAGCTTAGGAAGAAGAAGAATTCAAATATCGGATGACTTGAAGGAAAGAAGAAAGGTCCGGGAGCTGAAGGAGGAGCGAGAGGACAGGGCGCATTTCCGATCTAAGTTCACTGACAAAAGATTGGACCTGCCGTAAGACAGAACACCTAAGTACAGTCATAATGTATTACATATATTTACAAAATTTCAATTGAGATATTATACAGTGGTGTGATGTGGGATATTATCAGGGCAAGCAGAGTTTCTTAAAAACTGTACCTCTGTGTTCATCTTGATAATTCAATCCCCATTTGATCAATCATACATTGGTTCTTCTCCACATATCTTCCATGGGTTTATATTATTTTCGTTGATACCTGACCAATGCATGTTCTACTGAGTGATGATTAGAAAAACATTCATTGGTACACACAATTTACCCTGAAAAGTATCAGTCTTACTTTGGTTTACAGCACTGTGACCCTATCTATTAAGCTATTCCATAGTGTAATCTTGGTGTATTACTCTATGGCTCTATCTTATAAGTTATACCATAGTGGAACCAAGGAAGGAATCAGTCTTGCCTTGATGGATTACACTATGGCCCTACCTTATAAGCTATATCATAATAGAAGGTAGATTGATATCTTACAAGGTAAACTACGGATACAGTTTGAATAAGCTCTACTTATCCTGGCGACACTCCATGGCACGCCACTGCTATTTTCATATTATCTTAGCCCTTTATTATAATAATTATAATAATAATATTATTTAGCGCTACGTCTTACTACCCTTTACTGCTAAGTACTAATTACGCTAATGCGTTAGGAATTGGGAAGGTTGAATTTAGACGAAGTGAACCCGTATTTGCGTGGAGGCAGAGTGGAAAACCATTTAAGAAAGTTACCCCCAGTCCACCCGACCAAAATTTGAACCTCAATTTCCCCGTAATCGGAAATCTAGCTTAACATGAAACCAGCGTGTTAGCTAACTATGCCACCGAGGCGGGTCTAAGGCCTATAGGTTAGAATCATTTATTCATGCTATATTTTTTTAAGACTTGGATAGTATTTTCAGATTGGTAGCAAAGATAAAAAAGATCAGATTCGATAACCAACTTTTTTGTTTTTATCATGGTGCCTTCTCGTATTAAAAAAAACAGATCGCTGACTTTGAGTCAGAGAGTCAACACTGGAGCTAGTCAAACAAACGTCAAATATCGAGCCAATATCCTGGGTCTCGCCCTAGTTGACGCCGTTATCCCATCAGTATCGCTCGCTTTGACCATCGTGCAATTGTGGGCTGTGGGGTTGGATGCGTGCAGTGAAACAGGAGACCTCTAGGAACAAGGAGGGGAGGATAAGTTATTTCACTCTCGCGCATGAACCAACACACTCACGCCTGAATCTACACACTCACACATAAACCTATACACTTATGCATGAATCTACACACTCATACCTGAACCTACATATTCAAGTATGTATCTACACACTCACGCATGAACCTACATACTCAAGTATTTAACTACAAACGAACATATAAATCTACACACTCACACTTGAACCTACACACTCAGACATGAACCTACATATTCAAGTATGTATCTACACACTCACGCATGAACCTACATACTCAAGCATTTAACTACAAACTAACATATGAATCTACACACTCATACTTGAACCTACACACTCAGACATGAACCTACATTTTCAAGTATGTATCTACACACTCGCGCATGAATCTACATACTCAAATATTAAACTACAAACTAACGTATGAATCTACAGATTCACGCATGAATATGCACACTCACGCATGGACCAATATAATCACACATAAGCCTACATACTTACACATGAACCTACATACTCAAGTATGAATTTACACACTCACGTATGAATCTACACACTTATGTATGAATGTACACACTCGCGTATTGACCCACACACATACACAATAAGCATGGACCCACATACTCATGCATGAACCCACATACACACGCATGATCCTACACTTTCACAGGAACCCACATACACTTAAATGAACCTAAATACTCACACATGAACTTTCACACTAACGCATGAACCTACATAATCATGTATTAACCTAAATACTTACGCACCTCAGGTGCATGATACTTAAACCTAAAGGAAGAAATACTTCATTCACCCCTTTAGGTGCACAATAACTAAACCTAAAGGAAGAAATACTTCAGTCATCACTTTAGGTGTACAATAACTAAACCTAGAAGTTAAAAAACACTTTTCCAAAAAACGTGATATTCCTCTGCCATTAATCCGTGGGTTGCGGTGGAACTAGAGACGTGCTAGACCCGGAGTTCCTCCTCTCCATCCCGGCCAGACATCGGGAGAGGGGGGGGGGTCTGAAAACTATCCCCCATCATCCCTCGGGACTGCAACCTCTCCCCCTCTTCAAGTGTGCGGGAGCACGATAGCGATTTCCATGTTGGCCGCGTGCCAAACGCTTGTTACCCCACCCTCCCTCCCACCCTTGTCATGATTATGACCGACCACCGAGTGAGGGGACAGGGGAGCGTGCATAATTAATTACAACAAATTAGGTCTCTACAGGCTTAGGCCGCGAGAAACTAGGTTTGGAACACGGCACGATTACATTATTTCCATTTTCTTTTTTTCTAATGTCTTCGACAAGCGTTTGTCTGGGTGTGCTTTTTAAAATTATCTACAGATATGCCTTCATATTCTTCTGCTACCAGAACCTGTAATACGCCTCACGCTAGTAAAAATCAGTGAGTCGATATAGATGGTGAATCTTATCAGGGAGTGAGTATTTATGTTTCAATGAGTTAAAAGTATAATTTTATCTATTGACTTATCTCATTTACACTAGCCCCGTGGCTTCTTTGGTGCTGACTGACAGCTCACAGATGACAGTTAAAAGCTTTGAAAAGTTACCAGACCAAATTATGTATCCCTACGCCGAACCAAATTATCTGCAAAAACATGGGTTTAGCAGCTGTCACATCTGAGAGTCAAAATTTAGGTAATATACCTAAATGTTGACTGTCAGAAGTCAGCTGTTAGCTGTCAGTCAGCACCAAAGAAGCCATGGGGCTACTGTAGGCTAACTAGCTAAACACTATTTTTACCAAGAACCAAATAAATATTTTTTTGAATTTTAAATGTATGGGCACATCCTTTGTCTATGAGTTTATTATTATTTTATTAAATTATGGAAATTGGTTTTGATGGACTCCAGGAGGCACTGTCAAAAATAATAGCTTAACTTTTTTTTAAATATATAGTCTATTATACAAATATATATAGATGAATGGATAGTTTTAAGAGGATAGATAGATAGATAGATGAATAAATATCTAGTTGGATAGAGAGATATACATATGGAATGATAAATAGATGGGTGCATACAGGTAGTTTGCGGATACGGACAGTGTCACATGATTATGTGAGTAGATCTAAGGGCCAGTTTCAAAGTCAAGCTTAGTACGCCTCAAGTGCGGCGCTACACTAAGTACAAGACGACACCTACCTAAACCAGAATGGAATGGGCCAGTTTCCTATGCGAGAACGGCCCATTCCATTCGAGTTTAGGTAGGTGTCGTCTTGTATTTAGTGTAGCGCCGCACTTTAGACGTACTAAATTTGACTATCTAACTGGCCCTAAGTATAAAATACTCTCGGGTAAAAATGTTTCGAGGAAAACTAGATGAAAGTAGTGACACTGAAAAAAAGTGTTCATAAGTGTTTTATTGCTATATGAAAAAAGTGGAGTAATGTGGCAAAGATGTACCTTACATTGCATTGGGTCGGTGGTAAGGCGTAGTAAAAATGGGAGTTCAGTAATGCAATAGAGACCATGGAGTACACACACGGACGATACTGAGACATGCCAATGGCCATGGGTGTATTAGACCTCTGGTGCGTCTTTACGACAATCGCTACCCCAACAGATGGCATCCAAGTGTGTCTCATAGGTTGGAGGTGCGTTGCCGGAAGACTGGTCGAATGGGATCAGCGCAATGCGTGGATGTAGGATGACCACGCGTTGTTCTAGGACACCTGAAGGTTTGGAAGAAACTGCCATTCAACAGGCGTGCGTGCGCGCATCACGCGCAACATCGCTCGGACTATGAACGTGTCAAGGTGGGTGGTACAGCATGTTCTGAATTATTAGGGCTTAACACCCATACCATAATACCGCAACGCCGCATCTGCTCCAAGCTGATCTTCCTCTCCGTGTAGAATTATTCCAGTGGCTTCTACAGCATTATTATGTGGATTAGGATTTCATTGGTTGCATACTATAGAGTGTATACAGATGAATGGTGCCTTACACGCAAACTACCTGACATCCTGTAGAGAGATGGGTAGATATATGGCTTGATAGATAGTTGGAAAGCTAGTTAAATATATAGATAAATAGGTAGATGGATAGATGGATCGATGAATGAATGTATAGATGGTTGGATGGATATGTGGTTAGATTGATAGATGGCTAGAATATTAAATAGATGTATATACGGATATATAAGGTCAACTAAATGGATGGGTATATAAGTATATAAATAGATGGATTGATGAATGGATATATAGATGGATGGATGGATGGATGGATATATGTTTATAAAGATGGATGGATAGCTATACAGACGGTTGGGTGGATGGTTCGAGGAATGAATGGAACTACGTGTACTCTATTGTCTTGTATTATTACTTTTTTCTTCTTTATGATCCACTGATGTGACTCCCAATGTTTTCCTTTAAAAATCGGACTGTAGTCGTACGTTAGTGTTTAAACGGGAAACCAAGGTTCTATTCCTGACTAGGTATCAGTTTTGATGATATTTCAACAGTGTAGATTTATATTATCTCTCCAGGTGAATGTAGGTGCATCATCTTCAAATAATTCCTCTTGATGGTAAGATGCAGCTCGATTAATTTCTTCCTTCTTTACCTAGAACCACTTATAAAAGTATAATATGTGACATGAAATAATATAGAGTATTCCAGAAACATAATGGAAAAAAGAGCATTGCATTTTACCGATGAGCATTAATTAAATAATATACACTGTTATAGAAACATTGAGAAAAGAGGAACACAGCTTTCCTCCAAAGAACACAACAATCAAATCTCCCATTTCCTTGACCTCAAATTTTAAAAATATATTTGCTTATAGATTGGAAACAATTGATTTTATAAAAAATATATTTCAAAGCAAAGTTTTATATTTTAATATATATATATATACAAAACTACCGGTAGGAAATGTTGTTATTTCGTATTTCAAAGAGTGGTGGAAATATGATCTAAACTGAAGACGTCCCCATATGAAAATATCCCTCAAAATAATTTTCAGGTTTGTGATGTGCATAGATACGAACTTTAATCAAAATCATTAGGGCCGATTTCAAGAAAATTAATCTTTTCCGCGTTAAATAAACTACTCTTAATTTTAATCTTGGATATTTAATTCCAAAAGCTCCTATGAATAACTATACGAAAACTCTAAATGAAGAGTTTTAGCCCGATTGGTAAAATGGTTTCGGCTCTAGGTCGAGAAACAGATAGATGGTATCGCAAGGGACAACTTTTTTCTGTTTTTTTTGGGGGG
>CABFVX010005034.1:15513-34382 GCA_902151425.1 Timema shepardi
ATATATATATATATATATTTGAACTTATTTAGAAATTGGCACGACACTTTTGTTTAAAATGTATATCTGAAAAGTTTTTCAGATGATTATCAAAATAATATTATTTTTTCTGAGGTGAAAAACATCTAAGGGTAGTTTACTGATAATCTTTTTTTAAATTGTTTTGTTCTAATTAGAATAATATTATATGAGAATGTAATTAGTCCATACAATAATTGTGTCGTAGGCTACAATTTATTTTTATTGTCTATACCCACACTGTCGTTTGTCTTACAATGTTTTTCCTTCTTTTGTTGCAGGTAAGACACTCGAGCAGCTTCGTTGAAGAATTTACGAATTTACATAATCACTTGGACTAAAGTCACGTGGACAGAGATCAGCCGTAATTAAGTCACATTCTAATACATTAAAATTTTACACCTGGACACGGGAATCGAACCCGGGACCTTTGGCTTAACTTGCAAACATTCCACCACTGAGCTATCTAGTGATCGTCCCATGATCAGGGTGATTCTTCTCTCATATTTAAGGCAGATTCTGTGATGGACGCGTGGATATCATCGCATACTAAGAGCTATAATTAATATCATAACCGCCGGCTATAGTTTTCACGTGACAAGGAATCTGGGCTCGAATCCCGGCCGAGTGTACTGATAAGTATATCTTTCTCTTAATATTTGGTTTCTCCCTCACTTTTGCTCGGCGTATGTGGTCGTGGTGAGGTGAGGTATGTTTGAAGGGCATAGTCGCCTAGAGGGGTGGTTCAGAGGGGTCAGGCACTATGATTGGCTCGTTTGAAGGGTCCCACGAGACCTGTAGGACGACGGTAAGTTGATTACGGGCAGCCGTGTCTGCAGGCGAGTGCTGAAGAGTTCCCTTGTCGTGTTCGATGCAGATGAAACGCCCAAACGTGCCGCACATGACGATGAAAGGAGGTTGGTAGTGGGGTAGGGGGAGGAGTGATAAGTTGATAACTGGAGGACCCGCACGTTCTCTTCGCCTCCGAACGCATGGCCAAGTACGATCGTGGGCAATATTATGTTCGTCTTTGAACTGTATAGTATTTTAAAATAACTTTTGGAAAAAAATTGAAAGGAAAAAGAGTAGAAGATTTTTAAACTAGGCGCTGCAGAAGAATGTTGAGAATATTATGGATTGAGATCGCATCAAATAGAGAAGTGTTAAGAAAATCAAATGAATTAAAGAAACTTTGCAAAGGTATACAGCAAAGAAGAGCTAACAGGTTAGGCCAAATACTGAGACATGATAGTTTGGAGGAGATTATAGAAGGAGATGTAGAGGGAAGAAATTCAAGATGAAGACCAAGGCTGGGGTAGGCCTACATGAATCAGGTAGTGGTTGATGTTGGCAGAAGAAGGAACAAAGATGTGAAAAATTTGGCCCAAGGTAGGCAAAATTGGAAAGCTGCAGCAAACCAACTGCGAGATTGATGATCTAATGATGGTGTTATTGCTGGGCACCTCGTTTTAAAATTAACCCAAAACCCAATCCCCTTCTTCCCTTCCGCCACTCCACCCTCAAGAACTACAAGGGAAATAAATATAAGAAGAACCACAAAACAACACCTACATCCAATATCACCTGTGAGGAAATTGCAGGTCTTATGGACAAAAGCTTTATCGTCTCTTTCTTTCATTTAACTGTTTATAAATCTCCACACTTTCAGTTGTGTCGGAAGATGGTGTCCTGGAGTAGGAAGGAGCTACTGGCAACCTCGACGAACTAGCGTTGCAAAACGCGTCTTATATTGTAATCCAAGCTCTAGAATTAGAGGGATTCAATACAAATAAAATAAATTTAATGTTACCAAAAATTTTAGAAAAATAGGAGTGCGAAGTGTAAACAATATTATGTTTTTGTTGTGAAATATAGCAGGGTACACAACCCATCTCCAACGAACGCCACTCACTCCTAGAAGGAGGGTAATATCACTGTTCTCCTTCAGAAATCAATTTAGTTTTAATACGACGAGGTCGAAGGCTAAGTTAACAGGGGCATTAAAATTATACATATCTAAACCTAAGGATAAATGGCATAACTAGAATAGTAAAAAGTTCAAGTCTTAAAGAAACTTTGCTTTTATTTCAGCCAACATCTTATTAAAGAACATATCACTTCTTTAAAGAATCTAAGCATATTCTTTTTTTAATACAATATCTGTAAAAGCTGAAGTGCAATAATAACAATCTATTATTATTGTTTTTACAAGAAAACTTTCTATGAAAATACGTGAATTTACTTTTAATGCCTAGCATTATCAATATGACGTATGACAACATATAATCCTTTCTATGTCTAGCATTATAAATATGGCGTATAACAATATATAAACTTAAATGAGAATTTTAGCAATGACCTATTTTAGTGCTAGTCAAAATTGTAGCTAACAGCATTAAAGTTCCGTGATTGCCCCATTAATGATCAGCCTACGCATGACGTCTCCACAAATTACGGAATCCTCCAAAATTAGAAGTCATACTAAATAAACTTAGATATTCATTCATTAAACGTTAAGGATAATTCCTAACTTTATCATTAAAAAAAAATATTATTAACACTCTGCCACATTCAATAACTATGAAACATAACTCCTAAGTTAGATACATAACGTTAACTATATAAGAATAATTATTAACGTCCCGCATTCCAACAACTAAATCATTAAGGCCTAATATTATAAAATAACTTCTTAATATGGATATTAAGACAACAAGCTTTGAAAACATAATCTTAAAGTTAAATAATTGAATCAAAGTTGATAAACACGATTTACCTAACATTAGAAAAATTCAAAACTAGCATTAAAACTTCCCCACATTACTTTTGTAGTTTTAAGTAAAGTCCTATTTCCCATGCGTAACATAAGTGAAGTTAATTTAATGTTTAGTAAAACGAATGAAGATTCATATATGATATAAATAACAATATATATACGTAAAACGAAAAAAGGGAATTTAGAAAATTACAATAATGTTTATATTTGTGCCGAACAAGAATTTCTCCTTACATTATATGAGTCTGTCCTCGAAGCCTAAGCTTCGTCAATGTCCGAGCCTAATCCAAGAGTGGTCTCTATCTTGATGAACAGTCTCTTATATGATGCAAAACTCATCGAACACTCGAGACGGAATTACACAAGGGTGGGGATCACAGAGTTCAAACACATGGAAAGGGGGGAGATGCGCTGTACTAGGTGCGTTGAGAACCTTCTATCAAAGCCTCAGCTCTTCTACGCTGTTCTCGACGTCCATGTTGTTCTTGAGACAAGTGGTGGTGCGTAGTGGCAAAATGCAGCACTAGGATCATCGCTCTTAGATGTTTCAATGTTGTTATCGTGTGTGGACGTTCTTTTCCGCTCGCTCGTCCGGTTGGTGAAATTGGGTAAGTGCTGTTCTGGTTGACTAACCCATTTTAAGATGCCTTGTAGCAATAATTGCTACAATATTATTTTAAGGGAGGATTTACCCCACTAACAAGATAAAGTCAACGCTGTTCCCTATTAGTAACCATTAGTTTCCCTCAAAGATGATACCCAGTGTAGAAAATATCACACTCTTGCTAACGACGTTTCTCTGACAACCCATCATCAACTTCTTTACGTGTAAACTCCCTCTTCCTTCCATACTATATTTCTCTCTTTCTCTACTTAATGGATTACAAAACTAGATAAAATATTTTTAAAAAAATAGAAGTTAACGAGCGTTTGTGTCCCGCAGCTATGATGGGGTTTCGTGCGACCTATCGTTAGCCTTATTTGCCGGTCCAAAGGGGCTCATTCATCGGGGAGGGGCGGGGTGGTTGTTCACAATAACACGCAGCCTTCGTTTGATTTACGGGTGAGAAATTGTTATTTTTAGAAATGTGGGTGATGGGGGTGGAGGGTATAATTTTTGTCTTTAAAATATAGCAAGTCTGTCTTACAACTTAAGATTAGTCTTGCGTCTTCCTATTCTGCTAAGACCCGTTTCAGTGGCCGAATGGTCTAAGGCGTCGTTTTCGTGTTAGACTGGCCTGGTTGGGTCTACTGTGGGTGTTTTTTCCCGAATGAATATATATATATATATATATAGAGAGAGAGAGAGAGAGAGCTAAGGGGTCCCGATTTGATCCCTGACATGGCGACAAATTATATCATTCGGATTATGTGCATTCCGCGGATCTTTTGGGTCGTCGATGGAAAAAATTACACCTGGGCACGGGGCCCAGAACCATTCGATTATTTTTAATAGGCTATATAAGAAAGTATTTATGTCTATGTCGTACCTTTTTTTTTAAACATATAAGCCTTTTAAAATAGTTGAGAGGTTTAAACTGTCGACATCGCCCTACATTTTTATTGAAGATTTTTTGCTTCTTAAAAAAATATCATGAAGTTGTGTTCTAATTTGGCTTAACACAATAATTCTTTGTTAAATACTTCATATATATGTGTGCAATTACATATAATATGGTCGTTACTCCTCCTCCCGTGAGTCAGGTTGGCTTAGTGGGATGGGTGATAATCGTGGGGTCCGTTTTGATCTTGTTTATTGAAATAGATTAATTTGTTTTACGTGTACATACATATAATGTAGGTTTTAGAACTAATTGAAAGACTGTAGAAAAAGATCCTCGTTCTATCAATGTCCTTACTTAGCAGTTCCGTGCGCTGACCTATCTTCGGTGTTGTAACCCTTAACTGGTGTCGAACACCCGACCGCCCAGCGCTGCGTGGTTGTTGTCTAACTGATACTTCTAAGATGGGTTGCGGTCTCCTCCTCCGTACTGAACAGGGACTCAAGCTCTGGGATAGTTTACCCACAAGTTGCTGTAACTTGGTACCTGAGTATATAAAAAGCACTTCGAAGTAGCCCCCTAACAACTGGCGCTCTTCTGCGGCCCTCCTCTCTTCTTAAGATCTAAAAACCCGCTGGTAAACACACTAAATAAGGAAAGGTGTCTCCAAAGTTACTAGGTTTGTGATATGCTAATTGGCAAAACAATCTCTGTTTTTAAGAACATAGCCTTGTACGAATACGTGACTGCTGATTCAAGAAAGTTGACAGTGTGAGTTCTTAGTCGGAAGTCATCCTTGTATGCTCTAGATTGACTAAGGCCGCAAGCTATGACAATACTGTGTTATTAACAATAAAATGCAAAGCTACATTTCTGACTTAAGGGCATTTCAAATACCTCTTTAAGACATATTAAACCCCGACTGAACACATGCGACACAAAGTCGGTCTCTACATACACATGACGAGTCTTCTATGATTGCTATTTGTGTTTACTGACTAAGAGCGGGATTGTTTTTTTAGAGAGAGAGGGGGGGGGGTAAATAATGATACCTCTGAATCCCCTGTCAGCTGCCTGCACAGCTTTAGCAAGTGACAGGAAGGGTAGGCTATATTTACCCTTGGGCCGGAATGATTGTGTACAGTCTTGTATAAAAATAAGTACCCATCATGCATATTTAGTTTAAAAATTAGACTTAAATGTGGATTCATCAGTGAGCACTTTGACAAAGGCGTCAGTCTGATTTGAATAGTTGGGAACGGTGAGAGGACGGGGCTCGAATCCCGGCTGAATGTGCTGAGGTGTTTTTCTTTCTGCCCCCCCCCTTAAATTTTCTCCATATCTCCCTCCTAGCAAATGCAGGTACACTCTCCTTGAATTTTACTTTCGTTCAAAATAATAAAGTTTTGGAAAATTAATAAATCAATTATATTATGTTTTCATTTATTTAAGTACTGGATATAGGCCCTGTAACCAAATATAATATATATATTATAATTTTTCCATCTTAATTTAAGTTACCTCTCAATAATAATTTAATCAACTTCAAGTGTCAAAATTACCTAATTGGTTTGGTTTGGCATTTGTGTTTTAGAAATTAAACGTTTATTATAAACTTATGAAATAAGAATACATACAACAACATATGGTAGGTTTTTGTAAATAAATATTACGTAGTTTTAAATAATGATACTGTGTGATGATTTTGATTAATACTGGGTTTTTTTAAAATCTTATATTTAATTGTCTCTTCGGACAAAAAAAACCCTGCCAAATTCTCAACAATTAATTGAAGCAATTTTACATAAAATATTGCTAAGTATCCAGTTCTTAATTGGGAGTGTTTTCTTTCTGTACAATACAGGAAAACGATTGTGAAGCTTAAAGTCAATTAAAAGTTCTGTAAATTACGTTCCAAAGTTTCGTACCTCTCTATTATTCTTTTTTCAGTTAATAAACTCCGTCGTGATGGATGTGAACAGTTGAAAGTGAAGGGAGCTAATTGTAATGGAATTTCGTAGTTTCAGCATTTTCAACAATTCCTTTACAACGTCTGTATTTGTATTGTAACACTAATTTTCGAATAGATGATTAGTCGCAAAGTTTTAACATTTTTCAGATTAGCAAAGTAAGTTATTTTTTTCCTTAAAAAAACTAATTACTATTTATACTTCAAGTTATTTAATCAGCAGCTTTCACTTTTGACAACTCTTATCAATAGTCATAATAATATTTAGTACCACGTCTTACTACCCGTTCGGGCTATACGCCTTAAGTACTAATTACTCTAATGGATTAGGAATTGGGAAGGTTGAATTAGAGGAAGTGAACCCGCATTTGCGTGGAGAGAAAGAGAGTGGAAAACCATTTAGGAAAAACCGCCCCCAGTTCACCCGACCGAGATTCGAACCTCGATCTTCCCGTCCTCGGCAGTCAAGCTCAACACGACAAGCGCGTTAGCCAACTACGACACCGAGGCGGGTCAATAGTCATAAAATCATTTTAAAATGATCTTTCTGTTGTCTGCAAAAAAAAAAAAGAGAGAGAGAGAAGTGTTTGCACTGTCTAAAAGACTCTTTCTATGAAAATTGGAATGATTTTTTTTTAATTTGTGTACAAAAATTAAATTGTTTCTAACATTTCTCTCTCTTTTGTATGTGTGTTCTTATTTTATAGATTTACAAGAGTTTATGAAATAAAACTATCGATCCTCACAAAAAAAAACAATTTTTCCTCTTTCAACTTCTGAGACGTTCGTGGTCTCCCAGATGTCGTAGTAGTTTCTGTTGTAACGATCCGAGTCGGATCCAAGCATCAACTACCCCTTTATACGTCCGCTTGACATCTCCAGAGAGGAAAGGCCCAATTAACAGATGGGCGTAGAACCAATATCGGGGACAGTAAACAATATCGGAAACTCTTGACGGCTTGTCAAAACAACCCTCGTTGTGGGCGAATAGTCCCCGTCCCATAAAACGACAAGATGTATCAAGATAAAACACAAAAGAGTTTATCGGAAAAAATGTATGGCTAGTTCTTTTGAGGAATAAAATACTTAAAAATATTATAGATTTTTTTCCCTAAGCACCGTGTGTTACTACCCATTCGGGTTATATCAATATGAACTAATTAATTACGCTAGTGGGTTAGGGAGGGGAGAGAGGTTGAATTCTAGAGTAAGTGTACCCGCATTTGCGTGGAGAAAGAGGGGAAAACATATATATAAAAAGCCTCACTACACCCGACTGGATTTGAACCACGATACCCCTGTCGTTGGCAGTCTAATCTATTGAGAAATTAGCGCCTTAGACCATGCGGCCACCGAAGTGGGTTAATATTTCATAGTTGGGTTTAATTTCATTATAAAAAAGGAATATAATAAACTCCATAATATGGTAATAGCTTATTTTTCTATATTCTAGTGCATGAAACACTAGAATATTTCATGTTCTCGTAACTAATTTAATTATATTAAATGCCATAAAGGTTAAGTTTTTTTTATTAATTCTATCAAAATAACCTTTTGGAATAGACACTTCATTAAATGTAATTTTTTAGAGTATCTGCAACTTAAATGAATAAGAATAGATGAATAAAAATTAAGGAAATTATTATTATTGGACACCTACCTCTGCTAAGATTTGAACCAGGACCTGCCTGTTACTGACACACCAAACAGGGCGCTACAGACGCCGCCGCGCCCACCTGGGCGGGTTTGTGGCACCTAGTCATAAAATTCCTATGTGGGGCCAAGTTTGGCTTATTTCGAGAAATCGATTGTGTTCTCACGCGACCCGACGTAGACAAACGGTATCGACCCCTAGACTCTGGCCTACCTACCCTATTTACCCCTTGTTATTAGAGTCTTAATATAATCTGAAAGTCCCGGGCGCTATTAAGCTAAATTTAACAAGTACCTCAAATTACGGAAGGAGGGGATAAAATACACGTTTCTTGAAAAAAAGACCGGTTTTTATTGGAGATGTGAAATGGGGAATTTTCTAGAAATATTTCGGAAAAAATGTCTAGCTATTTAAAATTGAATTAATGCAATCGAAACTTTCCTTCAATATTTGTGTAAATAAAAAAACTATGATAAAAGAAGGATTTAGTTGTAGTTTCAAAGCACAAATTTTGTCAAATAATAATTTTTTGGAAAATCTGAATTTTCTTTTGGGTGGGGTCTCTGGACAAAACATAATGAGATGGAAACAAACTTAGGTAAATATTTTTTTAAAATCAACTTCAACAATAAAATTAATCACAAAATTTTTTTTTAGAAAACATCAGTGAAATATTTTCAAAATGCAGGGTAGGGCTATCAAATGAGTGCGATTCTAGTTATTTTCTCACACTTATTTATCACCTAAAGTGACTGCCGGTTGAATGCAATATTTTAATAAAAACCTTAACAATTACATACTCTCTTCCTCCCCCCTGTGATTAAACGTTCTGTTGTTTTTTACCGGCACATTTTTATTCCTTACCCGCTTCAGTGGCCAAATGGTCTAAGACGTTACTCTCGTATAAAGACTGCACGACCTTAGTTTACTTGGATGACAGCTCAAAAAGTTACTAGAAATAATCACTAATATATCCCTACGCCAACAGCTGACATTTGTCACTTTGGATAACTGTAATGAAAACGTGTCGTAATGTATGAATTTGATAGTTAACCACAGTAATTTAGGAAAATATTATTTATATATTTATTTTAGATTGGGCAAAAAGCTTAGTTATTGTCTTATTACACTTTAAAGGTGACCTGGCGGTCTAGGGGTAAGGTGTCAGACTTCTATGCTAGCGGCCGGGGTTCAATCCTTGGTCCCGGCAAAGATTTATCAGATTGCCAAACCCTTCCTTCACCTCTGACAAGACATCTTGTGAATGTGGGGAATGCCAGGTCTCCACCGTGGCTCGGATTCCACGTACACAATCACCCTACCATTACACATTAGCGTAAGTGCGTATAACCCGAACGGGTAGTAAGACGCGGTGCTAATAATAATAATACACTTTAAAAAATTTATTCACATCACTTTCACAAAAGATCTAACTGACATAACTTCAAAATGGCGACCGATGAATTTAAATCATGGGATTGAACATGACAGAAACAAGTTCTTTAATATGATGCACCCACGCAATGGATAAAAATATTTTATTCAGTTAAATATTTCGAAATAGATAAAATAACCATAGAATAATTTATTATATATGTAAAAACAGTCCAGTATTTTCTCATTTCAAGTAAATACGATGCCTGTATTAAAAGGTATTAATGTATGCACTATATTACACATCATAAATAACATTCCAAAACGGATAATAAGTACTTTTTGTTATGTTTAAATTATTGTTTCGGATTGGGTAAAAAGACATTATTAAAAATTATGAAACAGCGTAAGAAATTTTAAATAGTCCTCCTATCTGTTTATTAAATTTAAAAAAAGTTATTCTTTTCCATCAATTTAAATTTAGTACGGTTTATAATTTTTTTTCTATTAATGTGTTTAGCGTTTGGCAGTACGAGAAATAGCAGTTTTAGTCCTTAAAAAGTCCTTGAAAGGTCCTTTAAATTTATGCTTTATATGTCTGTAAGAACCTTGAAAACAGTGATCTTTTACAAGTGTTGGCAATCCAAAACCTAAACATATGATTTTGGAACTGTCATCCAGGTAATAAACCACCTATCATGAACATACTTTACCTCATCACTACCTCAGTAGAGTAATTATCATATATTAATATAAACTGAACAACTGGTGTTAATGAAATTAAACACAAAAAACATCACGTTGACTTTGGTTTCTCAGATATAGTTTTCGCTTCTTGAAACTTACACGTGTGTGACATTTAGCCAGCGTGTCGGTCGACCTTACTTCCAGTCCCACCACGTGTTATTGTGACAAATCCCACTGCTGCTATAGAGGTTCATAAGACCGACCAGTGTTGCCAACTTATACTATCAAAATCCCGCGTAAAGGGATTTAAAAAAAAGCTATATACTTTCCCGATAGATTTGAACTATATAAAGAGATTTTCTTTTTCAAATAAGACATTTAACTATATAGCATTTTTTTAATTAAAATATATTAAATTCACTATAGAATTCAATATGAAATAGTGTAATAAAGATATTGAAAAATAATTTTAGTGAAATTACAAAAAAAATAATCCAAAATGTCCATATAGATTAATTAAAATGATTCTGTTATATTTATACTTGTTAATATATTGTGACCTTGACTCACATTTTTAATGTGTAATTTTTAATTGTGTTTTAATATCCTAAATCATATATGTATCAATCAATAACTATTCATTTTAATTAATCTATGTAGACATATTTGATTTTTTTTTTGTAATTTCACTAAAATTCTTTTTCAATATCTTTATTACACTAAATATTTCATATTGAATTCTATGATGAAAGTTTAATACTGCTTCCTTATTACAATTTCATCATGTATTTCAAAAATATTAAATTAAATTAAATTAAATTTTCTAATTCTTGAAATTTTACTACTGCATTATTAATTCATTATATATTCACTGACTTAGGTCTACAATTCAAGTAAATATTATAATCCAATATCAACATTTGCCTTTTTATTTTATGATCTACTTATGTAATATTTTATTAATAGTACTATTTATGCTATTGTATTTGACATTAGCTATTGTTTCACTTTAATTATCTAAATTGTCCCAATAGGTTATTATTTTTCTAAATAACTATTTCTCATTTTTTTAAACTCAAATTATATCTATTAATTTTCAACATATGCATTAATAACAATTGTTTTTACAATATTTATATTTCTAAGCTGTTCAATTTTGTCTAAATTTATTTAATCTGTTTGAACTCATTAAAGTGTCAATCTATCTAATACTATTTGATTAATTTTTATTACAATAAAATTTGTAATATTTTAGTTTAGAGTCTTATCCTCTTCATCTCAATAACGATCCTTATTTTTAATTTATTTTTCATCTACCCGTCTTTGGCTGAAGGAGCTCTTTCAACAGAAAACATGCTGGAGTTCTAACAAAATTTCTTACAATAATATTAGTAACCTTAAATAGCGACCGTTAGATTTTATAAATCTCTTCGAACTTAATACTCAAATAGATGTTCAAAGAAAAAAACCCCTTTACATTCTTCTTATTTGTGCAAAAAGTTCCATTTGAAAAATGCAAATTTGAAAAATTTAAACCACTATACATATTATTGGCTTTAGGGGGGTAAGGGGGGTTTGATTTTAATAATAAAGATCTTAAATATTTGGAGTTAAGAGATGTTATCTGTATATACAGATTATCCTGGTTATAAATTTAGTCTTTGTAGCAGTATACAATGAAAACGTTTGCTCACAAATATATGTTGTTTAGAAAACACACAAAAAAAAGTTTCAAAGTGTGATTCCTAGTTTCATGGTATTCCATGGATATATTTAAATCCCAACTGTTATTTCTTCTCCCTAAAATTTTTGTTTTAAGAATGATTTGTTGAAATGTCTATACATTTAAAGACAATTCGTTGACACTGGCAAATCCCTATAATCACATTTTGAAAAAATAAATGGCAATCTTAATTACTGATGCTATTTTACAGTGTGAAAAACAAATAAAGAATATTCTAAAAATGCCTCACAGAACCTGACATAAATATGGTGGCGACCAAGGGTCCCGCGGAGCACACGTTGAAAAACGCTGGTTCGTTTCGTCGCTCTCGTGTTAGACTAAACTACCAATTACTGGTAGATTGGGGTTTGAATCCCGGCTGAGTGTACTGATTTTTATCTCTCTGAAATTGTGTTTGTTCCACTTTCCTTCTATGCAAATGCAAGTACACTTTTTAAAACCTTTTTAAACCTTAATCATCTCTACCATATTGACGGAATGTATATGCATAAAATATGAACAGATAGTGAGATGGAAGGCTAACACAAAAAAACTACATAAAGACAGATTTTTTAATGTTGAATTATTTTTTTCAAACACAAAAAAGGTCTCCTATAAAATAAAATAAAAGTACAGTCTAATTTAATTGATAGTTGAAATAACACACTGTAATGGCTTGCCAAAATCTCTAACGAAAGATAAATATTATTGAAAATTAGTATTTTAGACACGTAAATTTATGAATAAACAGATTTCTTTCAAAACCCACTTGTAAAAGAGCAAAAGCGCCGCTAATGTCAAACTAAATGCTCCTTTTATTAACTCGCACGTATAGAATACTTTTTAATCAAGAAAACATTAAATTAACACATTTAAATAAAGTTTCTCTTCCACCTCACCCCCTCCTTCCCCGCTAGATAAAGCGCCAGCATGAATCTAAAAAAGTTAGCCACTCTGTTTAGTCGCCATTTAATTATTTTTACCGCCACTCTCTTTGAAAAAAAAAACTAGATCTAGTAGGGAAAAGAGCTCAGTTGGCAACACTGGTTCATCCGGCCTACACACATATATATATCTCTCTCTCTTTCTTTGACATGTGGGGTGGATTAACTTTGTGGCTTGTACGAAGAAGGGTAAATGGTGGGGCAAAAAATTTCATTATAGAACGGCATCTTGAAATAGTTTTGGTAACGTGAGGGGTTGAAGAGCAGCCTCTAGTACACAGCCATAACTTCTAAAAGGTAGGGCGGGTCAGATGAGTCCCCGCCCGCCCTAGTGACATAATGGGGAGCAGGAATTACACTTAATTTACAGTCCAATTTTCATAAGAAGGGGCTTTTAGAAAATACAAACTTTTTGTTTGCGCCCAAAATTGGTAACATACATTTTTTTTCATACTATTAGTTTTTATCTTCTTTTGTTTTTTAGCACCGCGTCTTTCAACTGTTCAGGATATACGCATTTATAGCAATTATGTTAATGAGCTAGGAATAAGGTAGGTTGAATTAACATGTAGCGTACCCGCATTTTCGTGGGAAGAAAGTGGAAAAGCGTTTTGTAAAAAAAACAACTCAGTACATCTGACCGGGATAACTAAAATTTGGAACAGACACAACACCCAGTCCCCCGGCCGTTTATTCATCACTATGAAAGGGTAAACCCACATTTCACCAATTATATAACTTTCCAGCCATGCCGGGAAATAAACTCTGGCCTCAAAGCTCAGTTGGCGGATACGCTACCAATGTAAGCTAAGGTGTCGGACAGAAGACAAATAAAAGTCAGACGGTGTTATTCTTAAGAGTTAAGAATTTTCAATCATCTAATTCACTTTCCCGGGTGAGGCGATGGAGTTTTGGGTTGGGGGGGGGAAGGGGGTCGACCTCCGAGGGTCAGTCATTCCATTCTCCCTAAATCCACGTGCCGCCGGGGCTCGAGTTTATGTGGACCCCTGGATATACATCGCCAACCTGGTCACGTAACGTACCTTCCTCCAAATAGACCCCGCGACGCCTTCAGTCAACAAACATAGTTAACCGGACCTTCGCGCCTCCGTGGACATGTTGGTCAACAAATGCGTCGCACCCGAGTTCTCTGGTTGCTAAACGGAGGCGGCTCTATCCTCAAAATTGTAAATTATGACAATGACAGTAAGTTACAAAAACGGGGATTCCCTCCTCTCGGGCGATAGACAGAGGGTGACATTTTATTTTATTGAGATAATTAACGTGCACTTTCCGATCCGACTAATTATATCAGCACGCGAGAATGTCTATGAGCTAGAGCGAAAGAGCCTACAAATTTTGCCGGTAAAGGTATATTCACATTCTTTCCGGGGTTATTGTACATGCCACAGTCGACATGGGACCGACGGTTTTATTTCCCCTCCGAAGAAAGTTGGGCTACGAATTTTTATTGCTCAAGAAAAACCCATTTATCCCTGATGGATTTGAACCCGCGATCATCCGGTCCTGGAAACGAGCACCTTACCCCAATACACCACCCCACCGAGGTTGGCGAGGACAACATCGCTATAAGGTATTTTCTTCATCGGACAAATGGCAGTTCAAGTCCCCTGCGTTTAGTGAACGTAGAAGATTATTACGACCCGCTTCAGTGGTCAAGTGGTATAAGACGTCACTCTCGCAATGGAATGTATTGATATTGATGGGGAGATCGGAGTTAGAATCCTCCTCGGGTATACTGAGGGAGTTTCTTACTATAGGGTTTTCCACTCTTTTTTTTTCTCGCAAATACTGATAGCTACTGGTTTTACCTTACTCATTCTTAACACATTAACTTGATTATTACATTTGAGTAGAGCCCGATTATACTAAAAAATAGACAATATTAATATTTTTACACCTCTTATTTTGAAAACCTTCACGTAATTTTGCTAAATTTATATTTTATAAAATCTCACTAAGCATGTCTAATGCACATATATAAATACTGGCATTTTTAATGTGTTAAATACAGTTTTCCTATCAAACATGGTTTATCCCCTTTTTAAATTTATATTTAGGTATTAATAATCAAACTTAATGTAAAATGAAAAGCTGGGGAGTAAACTAACTGGAACCCCATCCAATTGAATACCAAACAGAAGAGCTATGGTACAAAACCAACCAGAAGCCCATCCAATTGAATACCAAACAGAAGAGCTATGGTACAAAACCAACCAGAAGCTGGATATCTGATGGTTGCAAGTGGCGATGGTCAATAGGCACATGGTCGCAAGTTGCGATGGCTTGGTCACATTCTCCTGAAGGACCAGGATAACGTCCCAAGTAGAAAACCACAAGGACGCCGACATCTGGTGGTAAGCCAAGGAGGACTTGGTGGAGAACCGTCGATGAAAGAAGGCTAAAAACTTGGAAATCATAGAACCTAAAAAAAAGTGTGGCAGAGAATAGACTGTAATGGTGAAGCTTTGTTGTGGCCACATAAGAAGTTAAAGGAATTTATATTTTCGTTAATGAGTTTAAAAAAAGTTGCCGCCTTCCTCCTTCGACCACGGTGAAGATGGCATCCATTTCTTAATCAAGTGCTCATAATGGTACCTCATCTTAGCTGCTTTTTCATTCACCCAAATCCTAACCCCTCTTTTCACTTGATGTACATAAGAAGAAGCTCCTTCAAAGAAAAATGAAAAACCAAGTTAAAAATGGAGAAGCCGATTATCGACTACTCTTTTCTCTCCCTTAAAAAGCAGGAGGGAGAGAGCTGCTTGGAAAGTGGCCCTGAACGATGATGATATATGCACCCACTCGGTATTTAAAACTCTTTTAACCACCCTTCTCCGATCTTTATGCTCTTTAATTCTCTTATTTACTAACTTTTTTTTCATCTCTAACCCCCCCTTGTCTAAAGTTTCGCTTGAGCAGCGTCGTCAGCAGGTCTGAAGTCTTATGCCGTGGTTTCTGAACACACTCTACCCTCTCCCTGTTTGATTTAAGTGGAAGATGTACAGACACATCCATAAACACCCGCCCGGATCCTGTTTAGTAAAAATACTTTGATGTTGTAGGTTACTCCTTCACTCTGATCCCATCAGATAATTTTACGCTAGGGGATATTTTTTTCTAGATAGATTTTCAAACTCCTTTCACACAAATGCGGGTACATTTATTCAAATAGTAAACATTCCTAGACCCTACCACATTAGTGGGACTACATAAGGATATATCGGGCGGGTTGAAAAATGTTGTGCAAAAAATAAGTTCTAGTTTTCTAACAAACAACTCATATTATTTTATCTTCCGTAGTGATGTTAAAGTTTTTGAGTTATGCTAGGATTAATATACTGATTTATAGCGCGTACTAGGACTTAAGTTTCAGAACTTCACTAACATTTAAGTTTCATACTTTAACTTGGATTAACGTTTCAGACTTATAGTCCATATTAGGATCAAAGCTTCAGACTTATAGCTCGTACTAGAAAACTGCCTCTTTCATAACAAAAAATAAGAAAATGTAACAATTAATAAACATCGATACACTATCTTAGAAGGGGTGTTGAAAATATTAACATAAACATTTCACTCGTTCTCGAGAAAACTGATATTTCCAAACGTATGATTTTTCTGCAAGACTTGTCCGGTAGCTAGCGCCATCTACGGTTTCCGTGACCCATCTGTTCTTGTTGGCGCGGAAGAATACTTTGGTCGGTTGTGAAACCACGCCACGCCTTCCACCCACCATCCCACAAAATAAGTTTTAGACTTGCACTCAACAGGGCCAAGAGCCTTAAGCATCTTAAATTAACAAATAATTCAAAGCTTCAGACTTATAGTTCGTACTAGGATTAACGTTATAGATTTGTCCGTGTTAGGATTAGAGCTTCGACTTATAGTCCGTACTATAGTAATAATAATAATAATAATAATAATAATATTTAGCACCGCGTCTTACTACCCGTTCGGGTTATACGCTTTGTACTAATTACTCTAATGGATTAGGAATTGGGAAGGTTGAATTAGAAGAAGTGAACCCGCATTAGCGTGGAGGGAGTGTGGAAAACCATTTTAGGGGGGAAAAACAGTTCACCCGACCGAGATTTGAACCTCGATCTCCCCGTCCTCAGCAGTCCGTACTATAATATTAACGTTTTCGACCTTTATTTAGTCCTTAACTGGATTAACTCTTCCGATACTCTGTACTATAGAATCTAGGATTAAAGCTCTCGGCAAAAAAAAAAAAATTATCATACATTAATCTACGTTACCATACGTTACCACATAAAATTATAAAGTAAATAAAAAGTTATCAAACTAAAAATATGATCTACTTTTGAACGTGACTTTACTTTAGAAAGCGGTGAAGAGGGTCGGTTGAAGTTGGAGATGTGAAGATTTGCTGCGACTTTGGAGAAGAACACACAAGACTCGTGCGCGTCTTTCGTCCCCTCCTTTTCTTGTCGCTTCATCCCATCCCTCCTATCTATACCTCGTCATCAGGCGTGTTTTTCTTTTCTTCTTTCTAGTTGTAGGTTTTCTCCTCCGTTCCGCGTCAAAAGGCAAGAAGTTATTGCAGTTTTTCCTGCTCTTATTGAACTGTCCACTTTGTCTTCATATTGCTTCCTCTCCTCGCAAATCAAGACTCGAGGTCGGACCTTCCTCTTTCGGTGACCAAGGAGTCAAGGTGGGATCGAAGGGTACGAGAGTTAAGTGTGCTGCTACATGATAGAGCACCGAGACTTTTAGAAATCCTGGATTATTTTTTAAGTGGTTTCATATTTTAAAATCTAGTTTTCAACAAAATGTAAGCGTACCGGTACACTATCAGCAGGTTTCCGATGAATTGAAAAGTTTAAATTTTGAGTTTAAAATTTTTAGCAAAAAATGTAACTATGATTTACTCGAAAATGTTTACTTTTGAAAGTAAAGCAAAAAGTTAGAAACCTATATCTAGCTTTAAAATAAATATAATATAAAATAATAATAATACTTAGCACCAAGTATTAACATCAGTTTTGGTAATAAGTAATAATTATACTAATGGTTAAGAACTGGAAAGGTTGAATATAGTGGAAGTGAACCCGCATTTGCGTGGAGTAAAGAGTGGAAAATCATTTAGGGAAACCACCCCCAATTCACCCAAGTGAGATTCGAACCACAATCTCACCGTCCTCGGCAGTCTAGCTCAACACTAAACCAGCGCGTCAGCTAACTACGCCACCGGGACGGGTAATATAAAATAAAATAAGGTAATGTTTCGTTAGGATCACAACAGACAAATTTAAGATAATGTGGGATGGTTTTATAGGGTTTTATGTAAGTTATCACCAATTAAAAAAGATTATAACTTAAAATTTAAACTTTTTAACTGGTCAGAACGTTTGCCTACATTTTAGTGAAAACAGTATTTTAAAATATCAAACCACTTCGTAAATGATCCTGGATTTCTAAAAATCTGCAACTATTTTCTGTCCTTTGCCATGCAGCCCTCTTAAGGTAAGTATTTTTACAGTTTTTACAACAAAAATGCCCGCATCCGTGGTCACATGATCTAAGGCGTAGCTCTTGCAATAACTCAACTACCTATGACGGGGGATCTGGGGGTCTATATATAATCCCTGTCGGGTGTAATGAGGTTGTCTTTACCTAAATGGTTCCCCACTCTTCCACGTAAATTCGGGTACACCCCCTCTAAATTCAACCTTCCTCATCCCCAATTCATTAGCATAATTAGTACATGATGTATAACCTTAACGGGCAGTAAGACGCGGTGATAGTAAAAAAAAAACTTCTTCAAACACCTGTAAAACCATAGTCGTGAAAACACAGGAAATTTCACTTTAAAAAAATAATAATACATTAATTATTCTCTTTCCTCTTACCAAAATTGCAAAAAAAACACTTACCTTCACAACTCCTACCCTACGTCTCCACCTTAAGGTATACTACGCCTTCACAACTCTGCAAAAGTTTTGGTCGACCCGATTAGCTTGGCCCTCGTATCCTCCGTCCTGACAGAAAAGTCGACTGTCCGCCCGGATTTTAGTCCGGGAGTTTGATCAGGGGAACAGCAGGGCTTAGTTTGCCCG
Source organism: Timema shepardi (assembly GCA_902151425.1). Taxonomy (NCBI): domain Eukaryota; kingdom Metazoa; phylum Arthropoda; class Insecta; order Phasmatodea; family Timematidae; genus Timema; species Timema shepardi. The sequence continues at coordinate 34,265 of CABFVX010005034.1, forward strand.
ATGTGAGCTTTATTCCTCATCTGTATTCTCGACAAAGCTACCCACAAAGCCGTGTTGACCGAGCTTGTGTGACCCGGTGTTCAGCCCCCCCCCCCCCCCCCCCCCCCCCCCCCCCCCC
>CABFVX010005034.1:34424-56118 GCA_902151425.1 Timema shepardi
CCCCTCCCTCCCACCTCCATCCTATTTACTTTCTCATATAGATAGATGAAGTATTGTAACAATGAACATTTTCGCCAGAGAGATTGTGATCAATTCTTATCCGTATGTCTGTCTGTGTTAGAAATGGTTTGATTGATTTCTTTCACACTTGATAAACTGTGACTTGATAAACCGTGACTTTAAGCTAGCTTTAAAAATTTTGAATTAATTCGAAAATGGTTTTAATCATTTTGTTCATAATTGTTATCTGGGAAGTGCTTTACATGATAAATAGCACTATTTATTTTATTGTTTGTTTAAAGAAAAATAATAATTTAAAGGCAGTTTATGGGTAACCGATTTTTGAAAATATTTCCTAAGAAAGCATGTTCGATCGTGTCTTGTTATTTATTTAAGTCCTTTCCCGCTGGTTTGTTTAAAATATAAATTAGTGTGATTCTTAGATACGTAATTTTTATTTTTATAGTCAAATTGAAACTGTTAAAAATGTTTAACAGTCACTTAGTGCCTTCTTAAATCCTGCCTGTACTCGTCTTTCACCAAACTTCCAATAAGAGCCAAACTTTGTTTCCCGCGGGCCGAGGAAGTGTTTCTTAAAATTATTTATAGGTTTTGTTTCACGACCTTTTGCACTTAAGGAGGTACGCCAATTCCGGCTTAACAGCTGGAAAGGGGATGAATACATGCCCGTATTAAATCGGTAGCTTATCCTGACTGCACTTAGATTTTCTGCCAGTTTTTCAAAAGTAGGAATAAAAATATTTGTAGACTTAATATAAGCATAGTAATCTGACATTAAATATTCTAAATATTTTTTTAATGTGTAAGATATGTAAATTTCACTGCATTTCACGCCTTGATATAGGCCTATTTAGAATAAAACATAAAACACACTATACGATACGTTAATTTATTTGCGTTTATCTTAAGGCGATTGACCTTTTTCATTTGGCGTGGAAATGTATACCCATGGGAACAAACAGTTATCTTTAAGAATTTTTATTGGTTTGCAATTTTATTTTCGGAAACGGTTTGTTCAAGAATAGAATCATGTTGATTAAGTTATACTCTTTATATACAGACCTTCTCTATAATTTTAACAGTGGTCAAATACCAATAATTTTGACATTTTTCAATAGAAAACTGCCGGTTGCAGAGCAAAAAAAATAAGAAAATGTAACACCTAATAAACATTGATACGTTATTTTAGAAGAGGTGCTGAAAATATTACCATAAAAATTTCACCTGTTCTCGAGAAAACTGATTATTTCCAAATGTATGATTTTTTTTCCGCGAGACCTGTCCGGTAGCTAGCACCATCTACTGTTTACGTGATCCATCTGTTCTTGTTGGCGCGGAAGGATACTTTGGTCGGTTGTGAAGCCACGCCACTTCTTTCACCCTTCCAACCACCATCCCACAAAATAAGTTTTAGACTTGCACTCAACAGGGCCAAGAGCCTTAACCCTTCATATACTTAGAATCAAGTCGACAGTTAAAACTTTAAATTTTCCAAACTAATTTGGCTAATTTGGAACTATTTTCAACAAAACAGAAATAAACCTCCAGATTAAAAAGACAGAAACGAATCAAAAGTATTTCACTAGGGAGCAGTATTTGCCTTAGTGCTATGATTGGAACATAGTAATGGCCCTGCCGCTTCATTAATATTTTGACTCGTAATATTGTTACAGTACATGTGCATTTAAATGTATCACACACGCTGACAAACATTGTTAGGTCAGTATAGTTATTGTATATACAGGCATAATCCGCTTTGCGGCGGTTCGCTTTCACACGCTTCGCTCATATAACAGTTTTAAATTGTGACTATACCCTGAGTATACTACAGCTGTCTCGCTCATACGACGGTTTTAAATTGGGACTATACCCTGAGTATACTACAACTCATACGACGGTTTAGTGACTTAACGCTCCCGGCTTACTTTTAGACTAAAGTATCGCAAAATTGCTTGAGTACTATTTATGTTAATTATAAAGCCCTTATCTACGTCAATTCTGCACACATATAACGTTTGCGACTCACACTACATACATCAACAAGTATGGAACTCTGCACGGATTTTCTCGTTCTATTGTTTGAGAATGGAGATATTTATTCAAAACTCGTAATATATGTGAAACGAAATAATATACACTAACAAACCCAAGCATAAATTGCACTATACTTATATTGTATGTTTGGATCGATAAAAAAGATCAATGTTGGGTCCACAACGGTCAACACTTCGTATTAAAATTTCAACTTCCTGTTAAAATTGTCGACATTTTATTAGGTGTTGCAAATCTTCATGCCATCGCATTGCTATTAAATTCCTTATTTATAAATTTTGATCAATAAAAAATGTAAAACTTATAGACTCAATAGTTAATATTTAATATTAACAATTGAGTCTAAAATGGATATAGATCATTGTTGTACGAACATTTCTCCTAAGAGTTTTAAGTAAAAAAAAACAATTTTAGAGACATACTTATATTTAATTACTATATGGGATAATTATTGCGTTAAAACTTAAGTAGTATCTCTTTACAACTAAGGCTCACAAAATTTTATTAAAATGTTTACCAATATCTCAGAAACTGTTGGATTTATAAAAATATATTTCATATAAAAGTTTTTTATTTTTAATATTACTACAATTTTGCAATGATAAGTTATTTAGTATCTCAAATATTTGCGGAGATACGGAAGTTTCTGCCTCTCTAAAGTACCCTAAAATTCATTTTCATGGGAACATGAAAATAGCCAGTTTGTTTATAATCTTAATCAACACCTAGATACGAATTTTAATTAAAATCGTTAAAGTCGATTTTGAGAAAATCGATTTTTGTCTTTTCGACCTTTCTTAAACTACTCTTAATTTTAAGTTTAAACAGACACACAAACATCATTGCAAATACCACTTTTTAGGGTTTGGGGGGGTCTTGAGACGTCGACATTCATCAACATTTCAGGTTAGATTTTCTTTTGCGGTCGCAATACTTTTACCTTTTGTGTTCGAAAATTTAAAATATAGATATATTTACGTATAGCTTGAAAGTTATTGGTTTTATAAAAATATATTTCTTATGAAATATTTGTATTATAAAGAGACCTACATATTTGTAACGATAAGTAATTTCATATCTCAAATAGTTTAGGAGATATTAGAAAAAAAAAGATAGTTTACGCATCAGACCGGAGCCCTGTCATTTTGCCGAAATATTGAGAGTAGCCATTTTCTTTGGAATATTTAGAAATGTTTAGAAATGAGATTTAATAAAAATCGTTAGAGCCGATTTTAAGAAAATCGACTTTTTCTCTTTTTGCCCTTCAGTAAACTACCCTCAATTTTAGGGTTAGATATCCTATTCCAAAAAGCCCTCGGGGCAACCCTATGAAAACCCTATATACCAAGTTTTAGCCCAATCGGTAAAATAGTTTAGGCTCTAGTTGGAGGTACAGACAGACGGAAAGTCAAAAACCACTTCTTTGGATTCGGGGGGTCATGAAACGTCAAGATTCATCAAAATATTGAGTTCTGTTTTTTTGACGATCACTATACTTTTTCTACCTGTGAGATAACGAGAAAGTAAAAAGGGCCAATTATTCGCTCTTTGATGAAATTCGATTTATGATAATGGTTTGAAGCCAAACTTATCTTAATGTCTGTATGTCTCTAACTGGAGAACATGTTATTTTGTGTTTGACATTTCTTTATAAAAAGGAACTGCCAAAGTTTTATCAAATTTCATCCACGTATACATTTTGAAACACAATTATATGTGATCCTAGGAAAGGGGGGGGGGGGGGCCAAATGCCTCGCTTAAAGCCCTCCGCCTCCTTTTTCATCTTCCCCAACCCTCTGGATACGTCACTGCACAATAAATGACAACCCAGTCGGAGGGACTGTTCTTGCCATTGAAGATCCAGCCACGTGGGCTTTGTTGAGATACGTTTTATTCAAAAATATGTGTGAGAGAGAAAAAAATATGGGGCAAATGATGTGTAGATGTGGAGTCAGGGTTTTGACAAGTCGTTTTCTGGTGCGAAGCCCCAACGATATTTCATATTTTTTTATATGTACAAAAAAAAGTGTATTCTTTCTTTCTTATTTTAAATCGTTGCATTCGCTCAAACTGAGGGTGAACTTTTCTTCTTTTTTTTGCCCTCTTTTTTATTCTTTTCTTTTCTTTTTTCTTGATTTAGGTTAGCGGCGATACCCCGGTTAAGATCTTACCCCTTCGTATCACATTTTAAACATGCCAGAGTCCCCCACCCCCGCTATCCCTAGACTTTTTGTTTCAGAGGTTTTGTGGTTGGTAGTATTGGGTGGGAGGGAGGGCGCGCGAAATGTATTCAGATTTTTTGTATAAATATGCTATATATTAGGCGTAGGCTAATAGTACGGTACTGAAATTTTCCAGCTGAATTTTTGGAATATATTTTTGTGTAAGGAAACTATGATCATTCAAATTAGGATTTTTAACTAAATGTAACATAACTGTACATTATATATATATATATATATATATAACAAATAAAAGGAAATTATAGGAGACTTTTTGCTCTAAAATAATATTTAAAAATTGAATCAAATAAATTAAACTCTAAATCAAATTGAAAATTTTGCGTTCTCAAATTTGTTTTTTAAGTTTTGAAAAAATTTTCGGATCGGATAAAACTCGACTCGATCTTGAGTTTTCAAATACTTGCACATTCCCCTTTGAGTATATAAATATACATTTAAAATCAAGAGATCTGCGACCGGCCGCATGGAAAATTGCCATTTTGCCAGCCCAAGCGTGAAACTGGACCAAGAAACGATCGACTAATAAAAATATCACCGTCAGCAATATTTATATATCGGTGCCAATTCGATACGTAGGCTAAACCTGACAATAACTTACTTCTAAACCTTCGTATATCGTAGTCCCTAAACAATACTTTTCTGACAAATTATTATTAGCACCGCGTCTTACTACCCGTTCGGGTTATACGCATTTACGCTATAATGTGTAATGGTAGGGTGATTGTGAGATGAAATGGCGGACCTAACAGTTTAACGTGGGATCCGAACCACGGTGGAGGACTGGCATTCCACACATTCACAAGTTGTGATTAATATACGTCTTGTCAGAGGTGAAGGAAGGGTTTGGTAATCAGATGAATCTGTGCCGGGACCGAGGATTGAACCCCGGACCCCCAACACAGGAGCCTGACACCTTACTCCTAGACCACCAGGTCAGCCTGATTTTCTAACAAAAAAAAAAAGGATTAAAACACAAATTAGTGCTAATATGCAGAAAATATTAGTGTTTTTTTTCTGTTCGCGACCTTTTCCTCGTATTGGTTATTTTATCATTATAGTAAAGTACCGATTATCCCAGATCCAATTATTCGTGGTTCCATACTATCCGAATAATACAATCTATGTTTCGTAAGAATCGTCTATGAAATTGCATGCATTAAACTGGTCTTAAGCCGTATAGTATTAAATGTTTATTATTATAAACTAATCATCCAATGAACATAATTTTAAGGGTAACTTACATAAGCAGATATTGCCCATTTTAATCATATATTTGCAAGTATTTGAGACACGATATTGTAAGGTTTTAACAAAAAAATTTAAAAAAACTCTTTACTTGAAATATATTTTTATAAAACCAATAAGAGGCTGTCAATAAATTAAGTAATGATTTTTACCGGAATAAATAATAGTGGCGCCATCTAACGACTGGGTAGAGCTAGTTGCTTCCTGCCGCTGAGCGACAAGGCTGCAGCGTATTGATTTGTCGTGATTGTTTTTAAGTTGTGAAAATTTAATGCGTATACATTTAATGTAGCTCATTTTATTAAGTTTCTAATCACCAATGTAAATAAAAGAAAGTTGTTATTGGTTAGGGTGGAGGGAAAATCAATAAAAGCAAGGCCGTAGCCAGTCAATAATTTCAATGGTGGGCACATTCCCCAATTGCTGGAAGCTATAAAACATTCTAAATGATAAGCCGTTCTAGAAGCTCTATGAAGTGGGTTTTTTCATGGTAAAATAACCCCCTAGCTGCCGAAGGCTTGGAAAATTTCTAAATATTAAACACTTTTTGAAGCTCTGTGAAGTGCTTTTTTTTTCGTGATAAAATAACCCCCAAAATGCCGAAAGCTAGGAAAATTTCTAAATATTGAACACCTATAGAAGCTCTCTGAAGTGCTTTTTTTTATGGTAACACAGCCCCCTAATTTGTATTTGTATCTTAATTTTGATATTGTTTGAACCATAAATAAAGCTATATATATTTTGTTAATAAAATTTCGCGGGGGGGTTTGAACCTCCAACCTCCCCCCCCCTCCTGAATACGGCCTTGAATAAAAGCCTTCATTAATTGTAAACAGGTGACCTGGTGGTCTAGGGGTAAGGTGTCAGACTTCTCTGCTGGGGTCTGGGGTTCAATCCCCGGTCCCGGCACAGATTTATCTGATTACTAAACCCTTTCTTCACCCCTGACAAGACATCTTGTGAATGTGGGAAATGCCAGGCCTCCACCGTGGTTCGGATTCCACGTTAAACTGTAGGTCCTCCATTTCATCTCACTATCACCCTACTATTACACATTAGCGTAAGTGCGCATAACCCGAACGGGTAGTAAGACGCGGTGCTAATAATAATAATAATAATAATAATAATAATAATTGTAAACAAATGCACGTATTGTATGAAGGCAACAATCAATAGGTAAACTAACCTAATTTACTATGTAAAGGATCTACATAGTGCTCCGTATTATCACGTGTAGCTCGTATAAAAAATATTATAAATATGTTTTACCGTATGTCTAATTTTTTTGTTTCTATTAAACTACTTATTTCAGGGTTGCGCATTATTTATGGGCGTGGCTCGGATTCCATTAGCACGCCGGTTTTCCTCGAATGCGCCTCTAGGCCCTTGACAAAATATAATACTACGCTTTCCTCGAGTTTATTTTCCAGAGCTTGGTTCTCATACATTTGGGCGTGAAATATTCTCCTCTTTATTAAATCACGTTTTTTTATATACTAGTCGTTGTAACAAAATTTACAGTCCACTTTTCATGTAAAGGTCCTTTTAGAATATTCTAACCTTGTTTGAGGACTTCACCACAAGCCACTTGTAGGCAAAAACCTCTGATCCTCACTTTTTTTTTTGTTATGGGCCTGCAAATGCGGATACACTAATTACACATTATATCATCCATACTCTATTAGCGTTAATACGTGGATAGCCCAGATGGGTAATAAGACGCGCAGAATGGAATAGTGAACTCTTAATCAGGTAGGAAGAAACATTTTTGAAATTTCCAAAATTTATTAAAAATCATTTTTATATTCATGTGTCAAAGTCATGTGATCTGCAGCTCTCACTTTTGATGGATGATATCAATTCCTATAGAATAACTCAAATAAAATAGTAAAATGCTATCATTGTTGAGAGCAAGAAATCTGTTCTTAGTGTTTTCTAAAAGGCCTTTCCGGAGTTCGTAATGTTACAACAGTTGTAGGGTCAATTTGAACAAAAACGCGTGCGTGCGCGCATGGATGGGGGTCCTGGAACACCCAGTTGCTCCAAGCGCCCGGGGTTCAATTGTAATAAAAAAAACGTGTGTGTGTGTGTGCGTGCGCGCACGGGGCCTCTGGGCTAGGTGGTGTCGCTCTGGGACGCCCGGTCGGTGGCTGTGAGAGCCGTCCTCCGCAGAGATGCAGTCGACTCGTCAAGTTGCTGACGAAGGAGGTCTATTGTCCGCCAATCACGTCACAATGTGACCGTGACGTAACGCGATTAGAGGAGGGTGAGGGGGGGTTGGAGGATCATTGTGTCGCTGGTCATGAAGACCTGAATTGTCCAGGGCGAGCTGTGATTGAAGAGGTCTACAGCTGGCTCATTGTTCACATTGCTTTATCTGTCGTAGGGCTAACATATTCAGCCAGATCCAGAAAAAAAAAATCTAAAAATAATGACTTGTGCGGGCAAGAGTGGGTTTAATGTTGCTTTTTTTTAGCACCGTGTCCTACTACCCGTTCGGATCATACGCTTATGTACCAATAACACTAATGGATTAGGAAGGTTTGATTTAGAGGAAAATCACCCGCACTTACGTGGAGGGAGAGTGGAAACCTATTTAAGGAAAACTACCCTCATTGCGCCCGACCAGGATTGAACCTCAATCTCCCCATCATCTACAGTCTAGTCTACTGCGTGAGTAGCGCGTTAGACCACGTGGCCACAGGAGCGGGTTTTAATGTTTTTAAATATTTTTTTTATCAAGGTGAGTGCAAATATCAAATGTATTACATATTATTAAAAATATTAATAATAATCAGTGGGAAACTTGAACATTGTTTTAAAAAAGAAGCTTCATGGCGTTAGCCTGCAAGTGAGCTATTTACCGACCGAGTGGCTTTCACAGGTTAGTGAAGATTTTACCACCATTTTCTGAAAGAGGGTGTCACGCAGTCAGCACAACGAGCCCTCTGTCCGTTATTCTCATTTGTCTAGATCGGACCTGCTACTTCTTTATTCAAGTAGCTCCTAATTTGTCCTCATGGGGCTGAGTTTAACCCCGTCCCGGAACCCAATGCGTGACAGAAAAATTCTGGAAGCAATGGGGATCGAACCCGGCACCTTTGGATACGTAACCAGGCACGCTGACCACTAGACCATATAAACGGACTCTTTTACTTGGAGGGAGAGGGGGGGGATTATATCATATTTTGAGATGTTTCTGTACCAAGCTTGTGTTTCTTTTAAAAAGTGGGGATGGCCCAACTCGTGTGAATTATTAACAGGGAGTTCGCCATCGCATGTATATCGTGCCAAAACAATATAACTTTGTTTCGTGTGGGGTCTAGGTTTTTTTTGGGGGGGGGGATATTCCCCCTAAGGCATGCTCAAAGAGCAGTTTCTCTTCACTCGTTCCATAATTCAGAAGGACTGGTTGGCCCAGGGTCGCATAGCCCAAACAATAAATTCTCTGGTCGCCCGATGAAGGCGGCACTGGCACTGCCAAGGGGGTAGGGGGGTTTCAGAGTTGGAGCCCCGGCTACCCACCTACCTTTTCTCGTCCCTAAAGCTCTTGATCTTGAGATCATCTATGAGGAACTCTGCAAATGAAGACAATACTTAATGGGCTTCATGTACATACATCCAGAGGTGTCAGTAACGGACCCATGTGGATAAATGACAGATCTGGCCCAGAAATGGAATTGGCCGGATCTGGTAATGCCAGATATGGACCAGCTCTGGCCAGATGTGATCTTTCCACATGAGAATGATGAAGTTCTCAATGAACTTTCTAAGAAGCCAAGGAAAATTAACATGAGACTAAAGTGAGTTAGTTCAAAAGTGATTTTGGGAGTTAAAAGTTAGTGCAAGTTGCTTATTTGAATTTTCAGATTGCAGCTCATAAAATAATTTTATAAATCAAATTACCAAAGTTAAATTTATTAAAACGTGCATGTTTGTATATTCTAGCAGTATGCATGGATAACAATTTGTTTATAAAAACTTAATAGTCATAATAATTACAGAATTTATGACAATTTTTATCAATTTTAATTTTTTTTATATATATTGTTGTATTTCTTTTGAAGCATTTGCATTTTTCAGTACTTAAATTTTCAAATTTTCCTGCGGGAAAAACCAATGGACCCCGCTTAGTTGGTCAGTGAAACTAACCCCCTCTCCCCTTCCCCCTCTCACAAACGAATCCTGGCTGCGCCAGCGGAAGGCGGCGCTACTTTACAAACGTAAAGAATAAACATTTTGTATTAAAATTGCACATCCCCTTTCACGCCGAACAATCTTATTTTAGCTAGTTAGTTTTTTTCGCCCCGTGTCTCATTTTAATTTATACGCATACGTGCTAATTAGTTAGGGATGATGAAGGTTGAATTTAGAGGAAGCGTACCCGCATTTTCGTGAAGAGAGAGACAGTGGAAAACCCCGACCGGGATTCGAACCCTGATCACCCTGTCATCGGTAGTCTCTTGCGAGAGTGACGCCTTAGACCATGCAGCCACTGAAGCAGATCTTAGTTATTTAACGTGAAGTTTCTAAACACTGTTGTATAAACAAAACAAATACCTATATTAACCTAATACAAGGTAGTACGTAGAAGTTATGAATATTTTCCAGTAAATTTTCATTCGTAGGGGTGGCTTGCAGCCTTCTAAGTAGGTTAAGGGACTGGGCTAGGGGACAAACGTAAAGAGGAGGGAGTAATTTGTCAGAATAAGATAAATCCAAATACTGCCAATTAGGGCCAGTTTCATAGTCAAATTTAGTACGCCTCAAGTGCGGCGCTACACTAAGTACAAGACGACACCTACCTAAACCAGAATAGGAATGGGCCAGTTTCCTATGCGAGAACGTCCCATTCCATTCGAGTTTAGGTAGGTGTCGTTATGTACTTAGTGTAGCGCCGCACTTGAGGCGTACTAAATTTGACTATGAAATTGGCCCTTTGAGATTATAATTTTTCGCACAATTTTCATATCATTGAATCCCAAAATAAGGGAACGTATTCCTTAAGGTTTTGATTATGATATTGAAGTACAGTACTAATATAACCGCTCAGCAGTCGAATAATAATAGATTAATTTATTTTATATTTAAAAAAAAACACTAGAAATATTTTTGGAGCAGCTCTTGTTAAGGTGGGGGTGTAGGAAACGTGAGTGAAGGGTAGTTTACAGTTTTTATGGCAAAATATTTTTTAGTCACAAGAAATCAAATAATTCACTAGTGTAGGCTAAACATAAGAGTTTAATTTTCTTCACATGGTGAGCTCAACAGTTTTTGAATATATGTCAAGGTTGCCCTGGAATTCAATAACGTTTTCTCTCATTTAAAGAGTTGATCATCTAATACCGCTTTGATGTTGACAGATATTCAACAACTGTTGATATCACCATGTAAAGAAAATTAAACTCTATTTTTATATTATATCAATATTTTATTAATTTTGCCCAAATAAAGTTTGTATATAAAAACACCGCCCTTAACTCGCGTACCCTACACTTCCACCTTAATCATTTATCGTGACGTGTGACCGCTTCAAAGTTACCGAAACTTTGGTGGAATGTTATACAAATGTTGATTCAAAAAGATTCAACAAAAAGAAACTGTTACTCTTATTAATGAAAATAAGGGGTTGATGTTTGGATATTGGCTTGGGATAACGTGGAGGGGGAGAGGGTATGGGTATCCTTCAAAAGTTAAAATACTCTCTCCAACTTCTCTTCGTACTGTTATTTATCGTGGTTCACCAAATTTACGATTTTTGATTACTGAAAAAAAAAACCTGTATCGTAAAGCATGTGAATGGCTAAATATTTTCCTTTCAGAAAACGTAGGGAGTTAGGTTGGACACTCGCCGCAGAGGTGGGACATGTTCCCTCCCCTCCCTCGCCCGCTCCTATTTTCTTTCTCTTTCTCTCTCTTCACATCTAACAAGCCTTGTCGCACAGTAACCGGGCTTTCTACGGCGATTCCACTCATAATTATAAGNTCGCCCGCTCCTATTTTCTTTCTCTTTCTCTCTCTTCACATCTAACAAGCCTTGTCGCACAGTAACCGGGCTTTCTACGGCGATTCCACTCATAATTATAAGCGCTTTCGCTACTCTAATTACCACGGATCCAATTTTCAGCTCCTCCTCCCCCGCCCCTCCTCCCCATTCTCTCTTTCGTTGCGTGACGACAACATCCTAGCGGTGGCGGGCAGGGGACAACAAATCATATTCTCGCTGCCCGACTTCGCTTGTTTAACTCAATTCCAGACAGAAACCATCCCCCTCTCTTCTCTGTGATGTCTCCCTCTTCTGGTTATCATCGCCGTATCTCGCACGTTCTCGAGTGATCGTGGAGAAAGTATTCACCCATCCCCCCCACCCCCTTTCTCTCAAAAAATATAAAGCAGGGGTTCTCCAATCGACCTATACACTCTTTTTTTAACACCGCGTCTTAGTGCCTGTTCAGGTTACACGCATATTTACCGAATCATACTAATAGTTTTAGGGATTTGGAAGATTATATTTAGATGAATTGCACCCGTATTTGCGTGGAAGGAGAGTGAGAAAACTGTTTTGGAAAACCACCTAACCGAGATTTGAACCTCGTCATTGGCAGTCCAGTTTATTGAGATAGTAGCGCGTTAAACCACGCGGCCACCGAAGCGGGTTATTTAATTTTCTCTTAACGTTACCGATCAAGGTTACTTTGGATACACTCAAATATTATTTAAAAGTACTTGCTATATTTGATCATTTTTAAATGACTATGTTGTATTACGCAAGCGACTAAAAATTTCCTTGAGATCGATGAGTTGCTGACCCCTGATATAAAGTATTGTCCAGCAGCCAGACAATCAAGACAAAAGGAGCCTTATTGGAACTTTTTCTTTCCTTTGGTTTAGTTCTCGGCGCTTGAGATGTGAAATTTATATTTTTTTCCAACAGTTTAATTGAAACGTGCTTATTCGAGACATCCACAAGTTATTTTAAATCTTTCATTTCGGTATAATCCCTCCTATGGACGTTAACATCAGTAATGTTATCAAATGAGTAACAATAACCGAATTCAATTCTTTTCTCACTCTCGCTATTGACTACAACGCTTGGTGGTTGAACGTGTCACTAACGTCGGGTCTGCTCTAGATCAGATATTTATTGAATGCATTTGTTCTATTTAAATAGAAGGAATTTTCTCAAGAAAAAAAAATTGAGAAAATTTTCCGGAACACTATAAGAGAAATTATTTCCATAACGGAGTGTTTGTTTGTGCGAAACTTATCGTATAATATTTTCTGAGAAGCGTTTTGCAAATACTGGAGATTAATTGGGATTTTTAAACACATCCTTCGACCACTTGAAGTGGAAAATACTCGCCTCACGACCCTATATTCGGGGGTTCAGATTTTTTAGAGCGAAAAAAATCCGTAGCACAACTTCCTTCGGAGGAGAAGTAAAGTAGGTCGTTCCTATGTGGATTGTGGCATGTAAAGTAACCCTGGAGGATATGTGAAAATACCTTTCCCGGCAAAATTGTTAGAGACTCGTAGAAATGTTCGTGTGCTGATAAAAATCAATCGGTTCAGAAAGCGCACATTATATGCCTCAAATAAATACACACAGAAAGGTGAGGCTGCCTCTTGTCTGAAAAGTTGGCTACGCCGCCGATGGTGCTTCTAAGTGGTGAAGTGGTGGCCATACTCTCGTGTACTTGTACCATGTGGCCCTAATGTTGCCCACCCCTGACTGGTGCTGCGAATGGACCTAAACTCATCATCACTTTTGTGCGAGAGCTTGTTACTCCTGCGTGAGTGTGTGAGTTTGACTGGAACGGGGAGGGAGTACACACACACACACACACACACACGGGTTCGCGATCTGCTAAACACACACGAGAACCCTAAGGGACCCCGAAAGTTTGGGACTGTATTTGGTTTGACGGTGGCGCCCCAAGCGGCGAGTGTCACGGTCACTCTCCCTCTCATTTCGTCCTAAAATGGTTTCGCGTCACTAACCCGTTTGTTTAAAGTTTTATTAAACTCATTTTTCTATTTTTTTAATCGTGTTTTACTACCTGTTCGGTCTATACGCGTAGAAATAATAATTACTTTGTTGTGTTATGGATGAAGAAAGTTGAATTTAGAGAAAGTGTACCTGCATTTCCGTGGAGGTTGAGTTGAAAATCATCTAGTAAAATACAGAGTGGGAAATTGTTTAGGAAAAACCACCCGAACTGGATTCAAACCCTGATCTCCCAGTCACTGGCAATCCATTCTAGCGTGAGCATGATGCCTTAGACCATGCTTCTACTGATGCGGGTCATTTTCCTAATGGGTCACTCATACTGTGCTTTTTTTTAAAAAACTATGTGACAACGATGGTTTAATTTTAAATTTTTGTTTTAACTGGCAGAAAATTATTTTTTGTCGGCACTGATTGTCTGCTTGCTGAGCTAAGGATCCCGAGTTCGATCCCCGATAAGGCTAAACAAATTGTAAATGGTGAAAGGTGGCTGTACCCTTTCACATTGATAAATTAACGGATGGGAACTAGAAGTTGTACCTGTCCTAATCTTAAGATATATTATAAGACATATGAAGCTACGACAGGCCTAGCATGCCCTTAGTCGAAAATAAATATTATTCTAATGGATGTAAAAACTGCGTCTTACTGCCCGCATGAGCTCGCCACATATTTACACTAAATGATTAGGGATAGGAAAGATTTAACTAAGAAGTAATGTACCCGCACTTGCGCTGAGGGAAAGATGGAAATAATTTAGGAATTACTACCTTCTGTACATCCGGCCTGTATTTTAACATCGACCTCCTCATTCACTGGGGCAAACCAGACAAGACTAAACTGACTGACGCCTTTGTTCGCGCTTCCCATTTGTGTGGCGGCTGCTTAAACTGGCCCGTACCTACTTCAGTGGCCGAATAGTGTAAGGCGTCACTCTCGTGTTGAACTGGCCTGCTGATTGGGTTTGAATCCCGGCTGGGTCTATTGAGCGTGATTTTTTTCCTTAATCGGTTTCCCTCTTTCCTTCCACACATATATAGGTATATTACCAATAAAATGCTTCCTTCCTTATCCCATTAGACCCGCCTCGGTTGCGTAGTTGGCTAACGCGCTTGTCGTGTTGAGCTCGAATGCTGAGGACGGGGAGATCGAGGTTCGAATCTTTGTCGGGTGAACTGTAGGTGGTTTTTCCAAAATGGTTTTCCACTCTCCCTCCACGCAAATGCGGGTCCACTTACTCTAATTCAACCTTCCCAATTCCTAATCCATTAGAGTAATTAGTACTTAAAGCGTATAACCCGAACGGGTAGTGAGACGTGGTGCTAAATATTATTATTATCCCATTAGAGTAATTATCATACATGCGTAAATAGTAATAACCCTTCTAGTGATTAAAAAAGAAACCTTGCCCACAAAAAACAAAAAGCTATTTCGATTCGAAGGGTGGCCAGGTATAAAAACTTGCCAAGTCGGGTTTTATGAAGCCATTTTCATCCCGAAATAAGTGATAATACCCCCCCTCTGCTAAAACTTTCAACGCCGCTCATAAATTAACCCCGGTGTTGGTTTTCTAGCCGCAGTGGGGTTGGAGGGTCTGTAAGCGGACCGTCCGTTCTCCAGGTCCCTCACCCCAAGTATTCGAATGGCGGGGGGGCGTTTTAAAAAGGGACTTTTAATTAATTCCTCGTTTGTTTAATAGTAATGAAACATTCGCCGCGTAGGTCTGGTACTTGGCGGACAGCAGGACAGAATGGGTGGACGAACTCCGGTTTATACAAGGTAGTATAATTAGTGAGACCGGGGGTATTTGAAAGTTTACCTTGCATGTTTCCACCATGGTGTAGCTTATTACAGTGATATTCAACTATTTTGTTTGCGTGCCCGCAGATAATATAATTATTTATCTTCAATCTTGCACCCGTAAAGTTGTTGGTTCATAGTGTAAGCTACACATATTCTGTAACAGAGTTGGGCAACATATGTTTCAATCCATTCACAGGTGTGGCGAATGTCAAGTGAAATTCGCTACACCCTGTAATAATTGAGAAATTAGGTTACTCAAACGAACATTTGAAAGAATACACGCTCATTGAACAAGTTTATTCAAATCATGTACACTTTGACTACTTCCCTGAAACACTGGCTCAATATCAAGTTAAGACCAGCACACAGCACCAGGGAAAAGTTTAGTTGACTGGGTAGCTTGCTGACTTTCAGGATGACCTGAGTGTAATCTGTCAAGGGTATCCTGCTGACTTTCAAGATGACCTGAGTGTAATCTGTCAAGGGTATCCTGCTGACTTTCAGGATGAGCTGAGTGTAATCTGTCAAGGGTATCCTGTTGACTTTCAGGATGATCTGAGTGTAATCTGTCAAGGGTAGTCTGCTGACTTTCAAGATGACCTGAGTGTAATCTGTCAAGGGTAGCCTGTTGACTTTCAGGATGACCTGAGTGTAATCTGTCAAGGGTAGCCTGCTGACTTTCAGGATGATCTGAGTGTAATCTGTCAAGGGTAGTCTGCTGACTTTCAAGATGACCTGAGTGCACATACATGCTTGGAGATATAATGCTACTTGAGGTAATAACAACGATGTGTCGATATGTGGGTCGACACCTTTGTCGGTAGTGCGTCTTGTCTCGTGAACTAAGGGTCTCGGATTCGATTTCAGACATTACCGGATAGTTTATAATTGATTGGAATCGGGGGTTTTCTCTCTCACATTGAGGACTGAACACTTTGTCTGTTTCAGAATTATATTAAGTTTGTAAGTCATATTCTGATAATATAATAATTTGGTCCAGAAATTGCACGTTAAATACTCAAAATAATAATAAAAAAAGAATACTCCGAGAAAATTTTTCCCCCTGAGTCAAAGTAGATAAGTTTTAATCGTTTCATCATACATTCAGTTGTTTTTTTTTGCCAAAAACACTTATTCCATATTATATGTGTTGTGATATACGGCGTGGTAAGCCCCCTCCCCCCGACACATATTTGTATACAAACATTTTTGTTTTTGAGTGATGGGCACCGGTGACCCGGTGTGTGTATTTACTCTGATTGTCTTGGCACGCCGCCAGGCTAACGTCACATTATTTGACACAATATTCTATCCCTCCCTCCTTCCGTTTGTGACGGAGAGAGAAAAATCCACCCCGTCATAAATTGATGTATGCATTCTGTTTGACTGTGACGTTGAATTATGGCCAGATACGGTTGGTTAATAACTCACTCAAATCAGTAGATCCAAGGCGGCGATAATTCAGAGGTTTTTATGTGTCATTATAATAATTTCAATTTCCTTTACTCTAGTGCTGACCAACAGTTGCATGAGCTATAGCAAGCCAGCACTGAAACATGCTTAAGAATACTAGAAAATATGCAATAGTAAAGGGAACAAAAATTATAGCTAAACAACCATTTAAATTAGTAAATACGATTAGGTATAGTTGCTAAAATGTATTAAAAAAACATGGACATTAATTGTATAGAACCGATAGAAAATAAAAGTATTTTAGAATATTTTAATAGGGAGTAAGATAACTAAATTCTTTAATTGTAAAGACGTTCCTTAAATAGCTCTCTCAGTTTGGTTCTTCTTTTATGATAAAAATCAAATTCGGCATATCTATAGTGCACTTTACGACGAAAATAGTTACTAATAGAAAATAATTTTTTATTTCGAGAGGCCCGAGAAGGGTCATGAATACTTAAATGTTTTAAGAACAAGTTTACATGAAAGGTTTCTATTGAAAATATAAAAAATAATCACCTGATGAATTTAAGGCGTTAGCATTCATTTGTTTGCTTATATATTTATGGCTGAATGAAAAGGAATATGAGTTTAGGTTTGTATTATTTTCCAGATTTTTATAGCAAAAAAGTTTTGTAAAAAATTAATAAAATCTCGTTTTAATAGAAACATTTGATTTAATTTTCTACACATAGTAATATCAACAGTTATTGATGTTATTGGAGCAGATACTTTATAAATGTAATATAAAAAATGTCCTAATAAAATCCTATTATATCCAGGGTAGATATAAACTAACTGAGATTTCTGTGTGGAGAAAATTAGACTAAATGTATTTACTAAAACAATTATTTTAATAACCCACTTCGGTGGGCACGTGGTTAGTTTCGCAGTAGATAGAACTACCATTGACTCGGAGATCGAGGTTCGAATCTCGGTCGAGTGTACTGAGGGTGGTTTTTCCAAAACAGTTTTACACTCTCTCTCTCACACACCATGCAAATGCGAGTACACTTACATGAAATATAACCTTCCTAATCCCTAACCCACTAGCGTAATTAGTACATAAGCGTATAACCCGAACGGGTAGTAAGACGAGGTGCTTTTTTTAAAAAGTGACATTACCCGCTGTTGCACCAAACCTGTTCCATAAGTTCCCCCACCTCGCCCCCCTTTCCTCCTTCCCCCACAACCGCTCGAAACTTGGCAATTAACATTAGCGGTGGAGGCGGCGCAGGTGAAAAATTGTGATCGTTATTTAGTGTAAGAATATCTCTTCAAGGTTTAGTTTAGTTTAGAGGATTGTGTTCGCCGGAGCCACCAGATATTTTGGGAGGGGGGGGGCGGAGCTTTTAAGCTGGTAATGAAGGAAGGGGTGGGCTGCAGAAGCCCAGTAAAACAATGGATACGAGGGATTTGAAAAGGCTAGTACTTTGTTAGAGGATTATAGGGTGATTGGAAAATGTGAGCTCGGGAGATAGGAGAGACACGTTCGCCGGGGTTCAGTGTTTGATAAACCAATAATCCTTTTTTTTTTAAATTTGATTTGAATATAAATATATAACCATTAGTTCCGAGTGCAGTTTTTAAAAGTATTTGTTTGGTAAATTTATCATCTCTTATGACGATCAAAACAGATCATTTAACTATTTATCTTATTAAATGAAGATAATAAAGAATATAAATATCTTAATAATACAACTTTATATTCTTTCTTATCTTCACTTATTAAATATTATTCTTACTGAGCTAATAATATGTCTTTAAAGATTATGGAGAATATACCTTTTAAGTAAATTCACCTTTGGTCTAATCTGTTATTTATCAAGCTTACCTTGCCTTATTTCACTATGATATAGCTTATAAGAAAGGGCCATAGTGTAATCCGTTAAGGTAGGGTGAATGGAGTAAGATAACACCATTCGCCTGGAATAAAAACTGATAACGATGTTGAGAAATAACTTAACTACCTCATGCCGATTCTTTCAACACCCCTAAGAAACTAACTTTACCTAGAACCTCAAACTTTGTAGCCAACGTTAAAAAAAATGGATTATCAAGATGAATCTGTATCAATGTATTAATTACTTTGGGTGCCATCTTGGATGAAACCAGAGTGTCCACTCAGAAGACGCCCTTCTCTAACCATATTCTTTCCACTCTAAGACGCCCTTCTCTAACCATATTCCTTCCACTCTAAAGACGCCCTTCTCTAACCATATTCCTTCCACTCTAAAGACGCCCTTCTCTAACCATATTCTTTCCACTCTAAGACGCCCTTCTCTAACCATATTCTTTCCACTCTAAAGACGCCCTTCTCTAACCATATTCTTTCCACTCTAAAGACGCCCTTCTCTAACCATATTCTCTTCTCTCCACTGAAGATCACCTCTGTGTCGCCACACTCCAGATGAAAGCAGTTCCAGTGCTACTTACGCCCGTAGATAGCGACATGGGCGTTGTAAACAAGGGAAAGTAAAGTTGGTTCAGATATTTCCCTTGTGAGTTGAAACTTCCTCTCAACAAGCCGCTCCATGAGGTTCCCGACGTACCCTGAGGGTACGATCATCATAAATAGCTCTGAGGCGACATGGTCAGGCTCGCAGCTTTGTCCGCGGTAAAGAGCGTTGAGACGTCAGGCGCAGGCCAACAAACTTGTTCAAATCCTAATTTGGGTATAATTTACGTTTCACGGATGAGAAATCGGGCAAAGTGCGACCGTAAACGAGCTCAAAGCGCCAGAATATTTGAGATGAAATTAACAAACGCCTGAAACCAAGTGGGATTAATAACGTTACTGGATGGAGCTGTCGGGCAGAGGAGAACAAACAGGGTAGTAGGAAAATACAAATGACAGTAACTTTTTTTTTTGTTGCGGCCGCTCTATTAAATTACATCAATCGATTCACAAAAATCCATCCTACACTCCTATTCCTGTTATCTTTCGTTTACTGGGCAATTAGTTATTAGTGATCAATCAAAATAGGTGGATTTATGGACTTTTAATAGGGAAAAGAGCGTACACCCCGAGCGGGTGGTAAGACAAGGTGCGCTACAAAAAAGGGGGGCTTTCAACTTTTGAACTATGTTTACAAGTTTTTATATTATGTAAGGCTCGTCGTATAATTATGTTTCGTGTTATTTCAAGTAAATCACATACTCGTATACGAAAGTTTAGCCCATATCTAACCTAAGTCCAATATTGCTCTCTTTCGTTTGAGAATGGAAGTTCTGAATCTTCAAAACCAATAAATCAATCCGCAATTATCTTAGAACTTTTTGTCGTTATCTTGTCAAAAAAATACTTTATTGGTTTGAAGAAGGCTAGATCTATGTTTCTAATCATTCACTTTCATCTTAAAGCTTTCCGTGCGCCTGGCTACGAGCCTAGGAGTCTCAGGGTTCGATTCCCGGCTGGTACCTTGGGTATTTTTTTCCCCCTTTAGGGGAATGATCCCAATGGTCACCAGGGTTTGGTCAATTAGGCTTAAGTTTGGTTACGACTCACCCCAACTCCACATTATAATAATAGCTATCATCACATCCTCTCATTGCGGGTACGACGTGTAGACAACCTCTTGTGGTGCACCCTGGGTAATGTTCTGTGCCACCAGAGCTGTTAATAGTCTACACATAAGGCGACTGAACCCGAACTTCAAAGTCCCTCCCGGTCAAATGTGCCATACGGTCTAAAAAAAGTCGTTAAAAAGCTCATTTTTTGGGAAACTTCGCTAAAAATGAGTTAATTTCACCTTTTTGTTAATTTTTTAGTAATCAAATTTGGATCATGCTTCTGAAGCTACGACAGACCTAGCAAGCCGGTAGTGGAAAGAGATATTAAGACTTGAATAATAAACTGACCCATACCATAGGCTGGAAACAGAAATGGATGTAAGTATAAACACTAATGCTCGTACTGGCTATCAGCGAGTTTAATCAAATAAACGGTTCAGTGGAGTGTTTTTAGGTGGAAGTTTAGGAAACGTGAGAAAGGGTAATTGTTTTTGCCATTTTTAAATCAAAACACTTTTTTGGACAAAATAAATCGAATAGTTATTCAGTAGAAACAAAGAGTTTAATTTAGTTCACATGGTGACCACAAAGGGTGTCCTGGAATTTAGTGACAACTTTTTCTCTTCATTTAAAAAGTTTGTCATCTAATGCCGCTATTCTCATGACAGATATTCAACAACTGTTATATCACCATGTGAAGAAAATCAAACTTTGTTTCTATTGGAGCAATATTTTACTGGTTTTAGCAAAACAAAAATGTTTTTCTATAAAAACTGCAAACACACTGGCCTTTTCTAGCATCCCCTACACTCCTACTTTAAGGGAATTCCCCAAGTATAAGTCGTGAAATCAAGCTCGAAATCACGCTGAAGAAACGTCTACTTAAATGCAGGATGGAATCGAAACACGTACTCTTGAATAAAGTCGCGTGCTCTAAATACTCAGATAATATTTTTTTAAGCGTGTAACCCGAACGGATAGTAAAACACGGAGCTAAAAAAAAGTAACTCTTTTCTGTGATTTTTCTTTGGACTTGTGACTTAAGAGAAAGTTATTATACTTTTTCTCAAATAATGTTTTCTACGTCGGATCAAGAGTGTTAGAAACAATTGAGCGGTAAGATTTTCAAAAGACGCGCTATATGTGTGTGCCACATTTAGTAGTTTGACCTGAGTCGTGGGGGAGGGGGCGAAAAACTTAATCAAGATAAAGTATTTCATTCTAAGCCTCTAAGTAGCCTTATGGGAAATCAGGCGAGGCCGAGTTAACTAAGATGAACCGACAAGTGAAAGGTTGGTGGGTGAAGACACCTTCTTGGGAACACACTTCTTGCGTGTGTGTGTGTGTGTGTGTGTGT
>CABFVX010005035.1:4356-53089 GCA_902151425.1 Timema shepardi
GGGGGGGGGAATACGTGTAGTAAAGCCTGAACTGGTAGTTAAAAACGCTGTGGAAAAACAACTTATATGTAGATTCTAATTTTTATAAAAAGATACTCTTAGAAAATACAAACTTTTTCAGCCAACATTTATAAAATAATACTACAGTATCGGCGATATTTTATAGGAATTAATAGTATATAAAAATAGGTTGCTGCAGATCACTTGTTTTGACGTATGAATACTTGAAATTATATCTAGTGGGTTTTCTAGTTATTCCTATGAAAATGTGATTTTAGTTCGGTGAGACAGTGCTAATCTGTCATGTTCATCTCTAGGATTCAATTCAAATCTCGTTGGGGTGCAGTGGAAAAATTCTCAATATTGAGATTATCGATCTTGTTAATCTATTCTTTATTCTTACATATATATGTTTTCTCTCTTGTGTGCCGGGCCACCTATCTGGGCTATCCGCATATTTATAATAATGGAACAGGAATCTATAATAATGAAATGAAGTGTTTGTCTTTTTGTGTGTTTGTATGTGTGTGATTCTCAGCCAAATCTATGGCACGTAAGTATCTAAAATGTTTAACATAGGTGTAGTGGAGGGGGGTCCAAATGCACCTCAAAGCTGGATTTTTACCTAGCTTTTTAATTTGTATATTTTTAACACAATACCACAATGGATCACGGACAATGCCATGTGGGATTGATAGTTATTAATAATTTAAAAGGTAAGTATACCCTCATTTGCGTAAATGTAGATAATGAAACCATCAATTCATCCAACCATATTTGAACCCCATCACTGGCAAAAAAAGACTAGGTCCTTGGGTAGCAATCTGCCATCACAATGCATTTTATACTTACATCAATGGTTGCAAGCTCTAAGGCGTCACTAGATGGGCATTGACAGAATTATCGATGTTTGAAGCAAATGCAAGTACACATTCTAACTGCTCTAGAAAAATCTGGTCGACTGGGAAAATGGTGGGAGTGCAGGAAGTACGACCGTTCTAAATATATCGATATCCGAATCCCGGTGTGCGTGCTATCTAAATTTGTATTTTTGCATCTATGGTTGAATGGTATAAGGCGTCACTAGACGGCTGATGACATCAATGTTTGATTTTCTCTCTACAATCAAATGTGGGTACACATTCTACCTTGTTTATAAATATCTAATCAACCAGCAAATCCCTTTCGAAAAGGGCGGGGTGCAGGAAGTACGACCATTCTAAAGATAACGAGGTTGGATTCCCAGTGTGCACACCGTCTAAATATCAAGCTCATATAACTATGTCAGGGGCAGGGGAGAAATAGAATCCCCACCGTGTAAACTGTAGGTTTTTCTCCCTCCGAAACATTTTATTAATCATCCCTACCACACGTTTTTACAGAAAGTGTGCGTGTCACTCATATAGTTATAGCAGGGGAGGTCATGGGCTTGAATCTCACTTTGGTGAACATAGGTGCTTTGGACTCTCCCTCACTCAACGTAAACTCTGGAACATTTATACCTTACTCCTCCGATCCATGACGGAGACCTACATTCAAACATGTCGACGGACGATACCAAACAACCAATTTTAGTAGAATTTTGTGGTGGAAGATAGCGTCCCCTAACTGAGGATTCCGAGGCCCCTGACTGTGCATAATTAGAGCTGTGTCAATGCTCTTTAGTTGCAACATCACCGGGATAAACCCACTACAACGCGAGGAGTTGCGACATTGCGATGACTAGTTGTGAAATCACCGGGAAAAAACCCTTTGCCGAGGGGGAGGGTTGCCATAGTCAATGACCTAGATCACGGTTTCCAGGTCACGATCTATTCCTGTCTTGTCAAGCCACCAAATTGGTGCCAGTCATAAGGGAAAACCCATTTCGACATCATTCAAGGCTATGATCAATTCTTGTCCCAGCTTGTCTTGTAGAACCTCCAAACTGTCACCAGTTATGAGTCACCGAGAAAACCTTCTGTCACAAAGAAAGGGGTGAGAGGGAAAGAGTTTCCTGGGTCATGTACTAACTCACTGTTTCAAGGTCACAATCTGTTCCTGTTTCTACTTGCAATGTAGAGCAACAAATTGGTGCCCGGTATTAGTCATCGGGAAAACCCAGGGGGAAGTGTTGCGACATAACAAGCAATGATTACCTCAGACAGATCGAGGAGGCTTGTCTTGTCGAGCCGCCAAACTTACGCCAGTCCTCAGGGAAAACCCATTATTAAATATGGGGAGGCTTCGACACCATTCAAAGTCACGATCTATTTCTGTCTTGGCAAACCACCAAACTGGTGTCAGGTATGAGTTATCAGGGTTGAGATAGTGTGATGATGACATCGGACAGACCCAATGCTGGGAGAGGGTTGCCAGGGTCACGGTTTCAAGGCCAGGATCTATTCCTGTCTCAACTCATCTTGTCGAGCTGCCAAACTGGCGCCAGTCATCAAGGACAACCCATTGTCGGGGTGGGTTGCGACATCATTCAAGGTCGTGTTCTATTTCTGTCTTGTTGAGCCGCCAAACTGGTGAGCGTCATCAGTGAAAACCCATTGCTACATAGAAGACCTACGGGAAAAAAACCTCTAGAAATAATCCTTTGCGATATTGAAGGAGAACAACAGGTCGTTAACCCCATGTCGTCATAGAAATAACCATAGGGTAAATAAGGTTCAAATTTGTAGAGTAAGGGGAAAAGTACTGTTCTCTGCCAGTGAAAGAAAACATTGGCTTATTTGCGCAGATATTCACAAAGTAGACTGGACTTAAGGTCCTTCATACATAAAGTTATGGCTGAATACACATAAGCCAAAACAAGACTTAAGGTCTTTCAAAGCGTAAATGAAGAATAAGTTTTACACATGTTCCCTTCACATATCGAACGAACTTAACTTGCCTTTACGTTAACTCAAAGTACTAACAATTTACATTAGAGTTGGATCAACGTGATCCGAACACCAAATTAGCTAAGTAAACATAAAAGATTCAAAGACGAACGCAATTTCCTCTTTGCGTTGACTATACATTTAACATACTAATATAGGCCCCTCGTTCATGACCTTAATAAAAAGTTGCAAAACAAACATAATTTAAATAATGTGAAATGTTCATTCCTATGGTTCTACATTTTAAAAGTTATTTCCTAACTCTATACTTCTAACGTTCAATAGTGATAATACATCTATCAAACTTTCTTTCTTAACATGCTACATCTCTATGGTGATCCCTACACCTGTCAAACGTGCAGTAAATATGATACGTCTCTATCAGACGTTCAATAAATGTGATCCCTACACCTGTCCAACGTGCAGTACTACATCTCTACCAGACGTTCAATATGTGATCTCTACACCCGTCCAATGTGCAGTTATAATGATACATATTTACAATTTACAATCCTCTTTATAATGAGTCTATAACACGGAAACAAGGGGGAGGGGTTTTCACATCCAAGCCAGTTACGCTTAAACAGTCCATTACGTCAGTATGATGTAACTTCACTGGGTTTCCAAGCCACTGATTGGACGCGTCATTGTCGCAATGCAGTATTCCATTTCTTTACCAATGTAAAAGCTTGAAAGTTCGGCGAGGGTTTTCCATATCCCTCCGCCAGATGGCAGACCAGGGTTAATTAATTTGGCGAAGAGGCATCAAGTAAACACTGGCTAGTTTTATTGCAATTTTCGGACCGAGTAGATCGTTGAACACGTACTCCAAGTTGTAGTCGCCCAACTCTTGTGCATCGGCGCTTTTGACTCGCCAGCGTCGTAGCCAAGCCAACTGGACGACGGTACGTATTGAACAGTTATTTTACTAGACTGTTTACAATGGATATTTTAGAATGCTGATTTTGTGTCATTGTTGGGGCTACATTAGGCTACAATAGTGAAGAATACTATTATAGGTTTCTTAGAGGTTATTCTGGGGGGTGGGTAGTATGTATTTAGGTGACTCAAACTTGTGATATTAGGTTGGGTGGAGAGTAATTGTACAATACCAAGCATTGTATTGTTACACTACGCCTAACTATATGATCTGCAAAAAGATGTGCTTAGAAGCTGTCACTTCTGACAGTAAAAATTTAGGTATATACCTAAATTTCGACTGTCATATAGCAGCTGTGAGCCGTCAGTCAGCACCAAAGAAGCCATGGGGCTACTGTACTAGAAAAATTAGACAATGAGCTAGGGAAGAGAGTTCCTGTTAGCAATATATTTAAAAGTGTGAGTAGCACACAATACCTTGTCTATGTTTCAAACATATACCTATTTCTCTAGTAATGAAATTGCTTGGTAACATATAAATAAAAAAGCACACAATTTCATTATAGTAAATTCTATTATATTATATTAGTGGTTGCTATTATAGAGAAGATATGTGTTTTTATTACTTTTTCTAGAGGTGTTAGAATGACAGTGATTCTTCAGGAGAAGAATTGTATATAAAATCAAAATCAGCTCTAATGGACCATGTGAAGACTCAAAAAATGGAAATAAAACAGATTTGGAAAGAGCTGACCTTATACAAAAACATGTTATCTTTGTCCGAGAGTAAGTTTTATTAATTAAGCTCAAATCTAATATTTATCTGAAACTTTTATTTAACTGAACAAATAATAAATTGGACTGCAGTAAACAAATCTAAATTGTAAATCAAGTATGGGGTTCCTATTCTATGACTTTCTTTTTCAGTGCTACTCAAATTAATTGATACATGCCAAAGGGCTATTCAATATATTTCATCTCTAAGTGAGAAAGTGGCCTCTAACAAAAAAAAAAAACGCGCAAAAAGATGAATTTAAAATTTAACTTCAACTCCATCAAATACTTTTTCTTTGATAAGCCATCTTGTTCAACAGACTTGTCTCTAATGATATTAAAAATATCAACTCCACCCCCATCAAATACATCTAATTCATTTTCCTCTGATATTCGATCTTGTTCAAAAGACTTGCCTCAAATGAGGCAGTTTTTAAAAACCATAAGGGACACGGATAGCTCTTCACATTCACATGACATCAATGTAAGTAAAAAGAATACAATTTTTTAAGGTTGATTTAAAATAACCATATTCATAAATTATAAACATTTTATAATTTAAAGGTTGAAAATTAAAGTCAGTAAAATATCTAATGTTTTCAACGTACTCTAGGATTACGAGGCAATTTTTTTTATCGGGCTATAAGGGTATATTTAAGAAAAATTAAATAAGAAAACTGAGACATGTCAATATAAAGCTATTTTTGACTACATTACTTGACCTAGTTTTTTTGTTGTTGTTTTTAAACGCTTTTTTTTAATAACATCCAAGTTTTGGGAATGTAGCCTCATAAGGTAGATTTTCAATCGTTCCTGTGGCTTGTAAATTCCCACTCAGCTAAATACAGGGATGCGGAGTATGTCTGAACATGCAAACAAGATTTGAGGGAAATTAAATCAGTCCTGGGGAAATCTGGGGCAAGGAGAAAACCAACCATTTCATAGACGTTTTCAGTATATTCTTGTTCTGATAACGATCATTTCATTGAGTTAAAACAGTTGCCGACACCAATAAATCCCTCTGGCCTCTATAAATGGTCAATGTTTTATTTTGTGCGCTATGGCTTTCAGGGAAATTTTATATAAACATTTTAAGTTCATGAATATATTTTGCACCCCTGGCTTAATATGTTGTTTGCTAATGCACGTGATCTTGGATTTCTTCCATTCTCCGTCTCACATCCCAATAGTACTTTGGCTTAATATTAGTTGTTAAAATACAGTAAATACATAATAAATAGTGTAAACCCTGGTGTTTGTTTCTCACTGGTTCAATTTTTTAATGTTGCACTTTATAAACATGGCACTTTGATCATAATAAACTCAAAACTTGCCCAAGACATAAAATGAAAACCAAAATACCATCTGGGTCTATCCCAGAACAAACCGGGGCATACAAAGTAGCTTAAATATTAGTTCAGGCACACCCCAATTGGGTCTCTTGGAATCTCGTTTACTAATCCTGCTGTTCTTAGTATACAAAATGTTTACAAGTAGCAATGTTACTTTATTCATTACTTGGTAATCTATTTTACTAATCTATTTTACTTTGTTTCTAATGGTCTTTTAAAGGTTGGTGAAGTAAAGGCTAACATTTCAGACATATTGTCTGACGTAGCAATTAGAAAATGTGATCACAAAAGGCCTTCCAAACTTTTAAATGATTTTCTCCCTTTTTTTTTCTTTCAAATAAAGTGCTGGATTTTTCTTCGCTGACTGGTCAGAAATATAATGCCCAGCCAAATAGCATTCTAAAGCCACAACTTGATCCAATAAAGGTTGAGGCAATATCCGGTAAGTCTATTGAAGATAATAATTTGTATTTGACTTTGTAATTCCGTTAGTATTTAATATTTAGATTGAATTTATAACATCAGTGTCTTTTTTAGATATTATTATTAATTATTTGTTTCAGACTATATACAATTCCATTTCCCAGAGAATCTTGAGAGCAAAAAGACTAATCTAGAAAATATTGCTCGAATAAAATAAAGAATCGAAAAGAAAATCTTAAATGGAATATAATTTACTATCTTAACTCGACGCCTACTTATTTGCAACTTCTCTCAAGACACTGATTAACAAGAGCTTTAACTTAGTTTTAATTTTAAATAACAGACACAAATGGGACTTAAAATAAAAAAATTAAACTAAAAGAACTTTGCTGAGACATATTTTTTGAAAGCCGTATATTAGAGGAACTAGTAAATTATACCATTAATATGATATACAAATTTGGTTAGTGCAGTTCTAATGGGAGCTAAGAATATCTATATTAACGTTAGAAAAAGATTAGACCTATAAGGAAATAAATAAAAAAGAACATGTTTCTATTAGCACCAATAACAGATTCTATTTTAGTATTGTCTAACACTGTAGGAAGGGTTGTTTGTGTCTATTTACTCCTCAAACAAGTTTATAATATTCCTCTTATAAGAGTGATCCTTGATATCATAATAATAATTAATCTTTGGAAAAGTGTTTCAATTCAATATTAAAACCAACTATTTAATTTGGATAGCAATGCCATCTATTTTACTTAGGAACATTTAACTATGAGATCAACATATTTTAACTAAAATATATTTCAAAAACAATTTGTACACTCAAAGTGACCACAAAACCTAAGTTCAAGGAAGGTAAGGTGTTGTCACTTTGATTGTACAAATTATTCTTTAAATATATTTTATTTAAAATGGGTTGATCTTATAGTTAAATGTTCTTATGTAAAATAGATGGAATAGCTATACGAATTAAATAGTTGGTTTTAATATTGAATAGAAACACTTTTCCAAATATTAATCATATCGTCAAACACAAATGAATATAGGGTAGTGTAGTGTCTATTTTATGACTAGTTAAATTAAATTGTGTACAATATATTTGTAAAAGAAAATCAGTTAAACAAATATACATTTAATTAAATAATTAGTTTCTTTTTAATTGGGTCAAAGAATATTTCAAATCTAATTGTTCATATATTTATGATAAAATCCATGAAATCTTCATGCAAGAGTGACACTTGTGCCTACTTTGTTGAGCACCTATTCTTAATACATGTTTGGTTTATACATATCCATTTTTTTTAAATATTGAAGCACAGGGTCATCTTTTTAATTTAATTGATTTTGATTACCAATAGTTGTGATATAATTCTTAAATATACTAATAGAATATATATTTGGAAGAAATTACAGGAAAAAACGAAGGAAGCACATAAAAGAAAAAATGAAACCTTTAAAGGGTGAAATGACATAAGCTAACAATTTACACTGGCCTATAAACTATTTTTTTACATTGGTATACATTTTATTTATTATTTATTTTTTACTATTTTTTTCCAATAGTAGTTTTTAATAGATTTTCCCAATAGTAAATTTTAATAGTTATTACCAAATGTAAATTTGTAAATTTTTTCTCAATATTGTAATACTATGGGTTTATCGCGACTCTTTTTGGGCGTCGATCGTAGTACTATGTGATCAATCGCCCCAATTTAGGTGTCGATTGATTCACTACGGATTAATTCCTTGATATGTGAATGCTGTGATGTCTTTTTATAAGTTATATAAAGCTCCGTGATCGAGCACCTATCATCACTGTACGGAAAATATACCGTTTAATCAGCTGTTTATAGCTCCGTGTTCGAGCACTAATTAAATCGGTATATTAATATAATTAAGCAAGATAAATGTTGATGGCTGTTATTTCTCACATGGTTTATTTATATTACACCAGTAAATTACTTGCACATATTTCAATTAAATGTTTTATATAACTGTACACTTGTGATATGGATGTGACTTATTTTATGATGTGTCAAACTGTGACTCGTGCGTGAGCGGGACCTCGGTGTAGATGTTTGGATCCCGCAGATGCCTTAAACATACGCACAATGGTTTATATATGACATACCCCTTTCCTTTCTCTCCCCTTTTCAAGAGTGTAAAAGATTTTGTGAATGCTAGCTTCTTATTGGTATGGAGAAATGGCGTCCTTTGCCAAATACAATGAAGTTGTTCCTTTTAACAAGAATTGACGCAGTTATTCTTTTAACAAGAAAGGTGGTATAAAAAAATATATTTTAGGGGTGAAATCCTTTTCACATTGTTTCTGATAAGCGCATGTTTCTTCATGGATGAATCTTAAAAGGATACTCTACCTATATTACTTTAAAGAAAAATTACCTTCATCCATGACTTTTATACATAATTTAGATTAATCCAAATCAATATCATTACAATAATAAATTTTAATAGTTTTCCAATAGTAATTTTTGATAGTTTTTCCCAATAGTATGATTGTACAGTTTTTTCAATAGTATATTTCTAAAAAAAATTCTCAAAAGTAGATTTCTAGAGTTTTTCTCTAAGTAAATTTCAGTAGTATTTTAAAATTTTAGATTTCTATAGTTTTTTCAATAGTACATTTCTAAAGTTTTGACTAATAGTATTTATACAAATTTACCCATTTAAATATTTCAATAGTTTTTTTAAATAGTTTTTTGTATAAGATTTCATAAGGGAATGTTACAATTTACACCAATTAGTTTATTACAAACTATTTTTCATACAATTATTTACACAAAGAAGAACAGAAAAAAAACATACAGTTCCAAAGGGATAAAAGAAAAAGAGATGAACCACTTCACATCCTTAATATATTATACAGAAGGTACCAACCCTTGAAAAACATAATTATGAGTGGACTACTACACTTATATTTTATTACGCTATAATAATTAATTGTGAGCCACCGGTCTAAGGCAGTGCTATAACAATATATTAAACTGCGGGGGTTCGAATCCTGGTTGGGTAGTACAACTAATCTGGTCACCACCCCCCACCATTTGAGAACTACCCTATTTGGTCAATAATTATGGGTCTCCAGGCCAAATGATTAAATTTGACACAGTTTTTAAAACAAAATAATTACTTTTATTTTAAACCAATGAGAATTACTGTTAGGGTGTAAGGATGAGAAAGAAATACGCATTTGAGTGGAGAGAGACTGGAAAACACCCTAATGAATTTAGAAACCTGGTCTCCTGGCATATGATAAAAGACACCGCTGAAGCAGTTGTTTGTCAGATAGGTGATCTGGTGCACGTAATCTAATATATAATTTTGGATAATTTTCCACTAATGGTCTACCCGGTACAACATTATGATGCGGAGCTAATATCGTGTGTTCGAATCTTTATCGTGTGTACTTACTGTCATAAAGCAAACCGGGTGTTGTGCATTGCGAACCTAACACTTTGAACAGTGTGGTAGGGGTTGTGTGATTTCTCACACTACCCCCATGAAAAATGCTGTACACTTAATTCATTTAACCATTTTTTTTAATAACTCATAGTTAGTGTTCGTTAGGTGGGGGTTTGAATCTCTGGTAGTTAATATTCACTTATATCTATAATTTATTATAGGTTATCTTCCTTGTGCTATCTCAAGAACATTTCATTCATCCATAATCTAACGTTTATCATATAGATAGATCTACCGTGTAAATGTGTTAGCATAGATAAAGGAATCATGTCTGTATGGTTTTAGCCACTCAATGTCAGACTCCCAGCGTAATTCAGGTAGTTATATGATTTAATCTGTTACGTTTAATAGTAGCCAGAACGGTTAGTAAGATTCTACCGTTATTTAGACGCTAGTGGAAAAAACAAGAAACAATTTCTTATCACAGTGTCTAACCACTCATATATTATAATTACTCTAATGTGTTAGGGATGAGAAACATTCTAAGCCAATGGGGCAAATGTAAAATCAAATGGGTCACACTCCCCCCTCCCTCACAACACAAACATCCTCTTAAGGAACATGGTAGGGGTTGGAAAGTAGCCGGCATTTTTTTGGAGCCAATTTCACTCCCACGCAAATGCTGCTATACATCCTCACCTACTTTAATATTTTGGTCAAACTATTACACTTTTACATAGTTTTTAACAAACGATAGTCAAGCTAAGAGGTAGGGAGGAGGAAGGAGCCCGCATATGCATGTAAAAAGAGCGGGAAGAACAATATGACTGTTCTAACAAACATGAGCGGTGCTAAAAAAAATAGTTTTAATAGGAAATCCCCCGTTGGAAAGGTGTTGTGTTGGGATATAGGATGTGACAACTAAAGGACAATATGTACTCCTTTTTATAACTGGCGAAAGATATTTGGATTCGAATCCATATTGGGGCATCAGATACCAGTTCGTACATACCAAAAGTAGATATATTACAATACATATTTGTCCAGGCGTTTGTTTAGAAAGCGGCCCTTAGTTGTGTATTATCAAGCGATTGAGGTTTCTGCCGGGAAAGTTTCCCTAGTAGGAATTTATCAGAACATCGTGAGCTGTGTCAGTGCTCCCACAGTGTAAACACAGGTCTTTCCGAATAGCATGTGTGACAGGAATGTACTTATTCAATGGGGCATTATAAAATCCAACGGGAATACCTAAAATCAAATTTGGCAAATATTATAATAAAATGGAGTAGAGACTAAAAAACCAACGAGGTACACATTAAATCAATTGGGCAGGATCGAACACTAACAGCGCAATTGCGGGTCAACACCAATACGAGTTTGAACTCGATTGTCTCACAATACTTTACTTGTATGAACAATCCTAAACGTCAATGTTATGATCTATTACCTCCACATCACAATAATTTACATTTAATAGATATATTCAGAGACACCTACATTAGGGTCAATGACAAACACCATTGCTTCACCGGGAAACACCTTAACGTCACAAAGTGTTTTGACCTGGTGATCAGAAGTGAGGATCTCATATGTTAATCCATTTACCAGTATCTATCCACAGTTTTACAGTTCAATTTTCACGGTAAGGCTCTTATGTAATAGAAAAGTGAATATCTTAGTTCTAATTTCACGTCCATATATAAGTAATCTGTAAGAAAACTATTACCATGTTGAACTTAAGAAGTTTTTTGTATCTTCAAAATGTTTCTTCCTAATTAGAGCCTACCATATTAAACTTATTCAGAACATCATATAAGCCTCATCATAGCTAAACAATGATTTCAATGACATACATATAAAAAATAAATATATATTAAATGCCATACAATATTTTCATAAACATTAATTTTCTTCAATAAATATCATATATTCGTCAATAATAATGTATTTTCTCTCATTACATTCTTAAAGACCTAATATCAACCGAAACTACAGCAACATAATATTTTCTCATATTTATAAAATTATCTGTTTCAATCCCCATTTTTGAAGGAAAATAAAATTGTTGAGGTTTTAAGAGGTAAAACATTTGATTAATTGTATATTAATACAAATAGATAGATATATTACTACAATAATACTAAAATAATGAAATTTGAGTACAAATTGAGTTTTCAGGATGTTTTTATTTGACTCAACTAATTGTTTGGATTTCAATGGCTGTATTAATTTTGTCTCCTTAAAAGCTAGCTATATAAGTGATTAAAGTTAGGATTATGGTAGGAAGAAAGATTTATAATGAATTATAAATTAATATTTATATAGAATTAGAAACTTTTTTGGTAAGTACTAAGCCAATACATATTTCATAGAAATGTATATATGTACAATAGTATACATAAGCATATACCGGTAGTAAAATTTTCAAAGTAAATCTAGAAACGCTACTAGATATTCTTGCACATATGTATACATCAGTTCATTTTATTTGGGATCGATACTATGAATATCTATAAATTAATATAAATGAAAAAGATAAAAAATTAACAATTTTTACAGCTAGTTATATAAATATGGTCTTGGGAATTTTATACGATATGTGAGGACATGGGCCTACCATTACAACGAACTGTTATCAAGTATTGTTGATTAAGCGTATACATTTAGAGAATAGGATAAATAAAGTAAATTGTTACTATTTGTGGCAGGCTCTGGATTTATAAATAACTTAATAATTAATATGAAAGTGATGTGTTCAAAGCCAACCACACACAGGGGTTGTTTAAATGGTTATTTCAAAACCAGGTCGCAAAAAAAAAGCGTGAAAAAATAAGTTTGTTCATGGGTGTTAAATTTATCTCGGTGTAGGTCTGAATGTGTAAAGGCAGAAACAAGCCAGATAGTATTAAAATGTATGGGGAGTATAAGTGGAGTGACTGGGGAGAAATTTCGAGCCGCATGAAATAACATAACTTGATAAACACAGTTACAAAACAGAACCAGACAGAGTAGCAAATGTCTAGTGAAATTTCCACGTGTTACTAGCAATTACCGAACTTTTAATAGCTAGTCTTGTGACTATAAGTAGAGGGGGGGAGCGGTGTTCTTTGGTGGCAATTATACCTTCAACATTCGACCCCGATCTGGAAAGAGTGACATGTCACAATCTGTGGGTGATGTCGCAAACGGGTTATTTTGGAATGTGTGACGTCATAAGCCTTTGGGTCATAGGGTTGTTTTGTAGTGTTATTCTGCTGGTTTATTCTTCTCCAAACTTGTTGGTTCCGGTACTATTAGTTTTTTATTTGTGTGCATTGGTTTTTAATGTGTGTCATTGGATCGTATATCTGGGTAGAATTGGGATTGGCGTGGGAGTTTATTTTATGGAGATTTATATTTATTTATTGGTGTGGGATTTTTTATTTATTAGAGGGGGGAACGTGCAGGCCATGCTATCAGGCACTCCTCCCGTGACGTTCCGTAAAATGTTGTCATCACTATTGAGCGTGAGAGCTTGCAGAAGCATCCTCTCTAGCCTGTCGTTTAGCGTAGAGTGTGAACAATGTTTCCTTACCGCAAGACTCTGAATCTATTTTGGTGTCGCCACCCTCACCCTTCCCCTTCCTCCATCTATGTAGTAATGGGGTTTTCTCTGTGATATCACAATTAGAGAGCATTGCCATAGCTCTGATTATGCACATTCAGGGGCCCTGGAAGCATCACGGTGTTTTATAATACTCAGTTAAGGGCAGCTATCACCCTCTTACTAATAAAATTGGTTGTTTGGTATCGTCCGTCGACATGAGCAAATGTTGGTATCCTGCATAACAACATGGATCACTGTTGGTGGAGTAATAAGGTAGAAATGTTACAGCATTTATGAGGAATGAAGGAAAGGTAAATCACTTAGAGAGAAAGAGTGACAGTATACCTAAGCGTTTATTCGAACCATGACCTCCACCGCCATAACTAGAAGCGTTACACGCAACCTTTCTAACTAAATGTGTATATATATTAATTATGATAGTACGGTAGGGATGATTGAGAAAATGTTCAGCATTTTTTATCTGGTGGTAGAACTACCTACAGTTTACCCGGCAGAGATTCGATTCCAACATCGCCCCGCTAAAATTAGATGAGCCCGATATTTAGATAGCGTGCCCACAAGGATTTGAACATCGATATCTTTTGAGAGATTAGTAGCGCTAATTTCTGTTTGAGTGGGCATCCCATCAGATACTTCCTTTCGGTGCCTGAGTGCACCACACATTTTTGAGAGTGAAAATAAAGGCATAATCATTAAGGATTTTGATGGTCAACCTGATTTTCAGTTTGATATTATAATACAAGAGAGCATGTGTACTTGCATTTGCTTGGGGTAAGAAAATCAATCTCAGTGTGCCAGAAAGGAATCCAAACCCACAACCTCCCCGTCATAACTAGATGAGCTCCACGTACATTTTCTGGCGAAACGTTTATATATTAACAAAGATAATGTGGTAGGGATAATTAATAAAATGTTCCAGCCTTTTACGAAGATGTTCCAGAATTTTCATGGAGGTCGGGAAAATAAACAACAAGTAGAATTTTTCCAGCTTTTATATGAAGTGAATGAGAGGGAAACCATATAGAGAGAGCTAATGACTGTGCACCTCAACGGGGATTCAAAATCAAGACTACCACCACCATAACTGGCTGAGCTACACAGTAAACTATTTAGTGAGAACTTGTGACAATACACCTTAGCAGATATTCAAACCCACGACCTCTCTATAATAACTTGAAGAGTTACACGCACCCTTTCTGAATTAACGTCTATATATTAACTCAGAGAATGTGGTAGGTATGATTAAAAAGTGTTCCAGCATTTTACTTGGTAATGAGGAGCTAAGAAGAAATGTTTCAGCGTTTACGTAGCCTGAGGTAGAGGGAAACCATTTAGGGCGGAATTAGTGAGAGTACACCTCAGCTGGGATTCAAAACCCCCATCTGCCTCGCCATAACTGGGTGAGTTAAAAGGAAACCATTTATTAAAAACTAGTAACAGTATACCTAGTTGTAGATTCAAGCCCATGATCTTTCCCATCATTACCATATGAGTTACATGCATTCTTTCTGGCTAAGCATTTATATATTAAATGATTTAATGTGGTAAGGATGATTAAGATAATGTTCCATCATTTTACCTGTTAGGGACAGCTACCAACAGTTTACCCGGCAAAGATATGATTCTAACATACCCCCAAACGCTCGCAAAATTACATGAGCCTGACATTCAGACGACGTACGCTTAAGGATTAGAACCTCGATATCACTAACATCGCCCATTTATGTTAGAATTGTCATCCAATCAAATACTTCCTTGCAATGCCCGAGAGCATACCACATTTGCGAGAGTGAAACATAAGAACAAATCAAAATTCAGTTAAAGCTGCTAATTCACCAGAATTTCCGTTTCATATAATTATACCAGGTAGAGTGTATACCAGCATTTGGTTCGGGAAAAAGCTACAAGTAATCATCGCAAACAGTCTAACTGTTTGGATAGCGTTTATTTTGGTTTAAGTTAAGGTGGCAAATTCACACACACACACACACAGACATACATACACACACACACACACACACACACATACATATATATATCTAGTCAGAGAGACAATCATTTTTCTTTATAAATTGTGACATGTTTGCAACTATATTTGGACTAAATGTTATATAACTACATAAATTCATAATAATTCACAATTATGAGGGCCATAAATCAATATTAGAAATGTCAATAAAAACAAAATACCATTTTGAAAACAACAACAAAATTATTTAAAAAAACATTTTATACCCCAAATATATTTTGTTGATATTCCAATCAACATTTACACAAAACCAATTATCTATTTAAACCTCAACCCAAAATTATATGAATTTCACTCACAGTTTCACAGAGGAATAATGGAAGGTCAATTAGAAAAACCTCCCTAAATACGCTCAGCATTGATGAAGGAATCTATAATATATAATTTTTAAACTAAATACTATAAGTACTAATTACGCTAATGGATTAGGAATCAAAGAGTTTGAGCTTAGAAGAAATGAACCCACATTGGCATGGAGGGAGATTAAAGACTACAGCTATTTCACCCTAGTGAGATTTTAACCTCAATCTACTTATCTTTGGCAGTTCAGCTCAACAATAATCGAGCGCGTTAGCCAACTACTGCATCGAAGTGGTTTACCCTGACAATCAGCTAGTCTAGCAACAGGGGTCGATCCTCAAGGAAGTGCACCCACCATCCGTCTACCGTGGTTGGATCTATTACATAGAGTGCCAATTGAGGCAATGATGAAACATACGCACATTAGCGAGGAGGCAGAGATATAGAATGGTGGTTTTGGATGGATTTTCAATAAAATTTGACTTTTAAATTATAATTAATATAATATTATTGTAACAAAAGTAAGTTTTACTTATAATTATATTAGTTTTCAATGCACTTAATTGGCTCATCAGGGACCAGGGTATTAAAATCTTTATATTACAGTAGTGTACGGTAGTTTAAAATCTTTGTATCCGCATTAGAATTAAAAAGTCACAAAAATTACACATTGTGTAACAAGTAAAACATATATAGACTATAAAAATGACTGAATTTCAGTGGGATGAGGTGGAAGAAAGGTGTCACCATTGCAGTGTGTCTATAAGACAAATTAGACAGCTACAATCAAATATCATTATTTTTGATAATTTAAAAAAGAAAGAAGTAATATTAACATATTTAAAAGTAGTCTACCTAGAAGTTTATTTTCCTTGACTAGAAGAAGTCATATACAATAACGTGTTTCCCTAACTTGAAACACGTGGTTGTTCAAAAATATTGCCTTTTGATAAATACTGTAGAAGATTTCAAAGAAGAGGATTAACATTATCATATTTATGAATAAAATACCTTAACGCATACCCTTTGCCATTGGATGATATCCGATAAATTTACGTACACGTGCCATGCTGCCTACAAGAAAATATAGTAAAGGACGTCTATATCATACATTCTCATAAAAATAATAGCTGAGCCTAAATAGCATAATTAAAACATATATATTTAAAAAAGAAGATGCTTTGGTATCTTCTCACCATTTTAAGATGTTCTTGGATTTATTCGCCACGTTTTAGACAAGAAAATTATCAATGATGGCGGCTTAACTGTAGTAACACGTGCTTTCATTCACAACACCTGACGAAGAAAGATGTGAAGCTTGGAAACGACCCACTGACCCACTTCCCATCAGAGAAGAATAGCTACGGTCCAAGGAACCATGTTTTCCCCCTTTCCCGCAAGCATATCTTTCCACGTCCTTTTCTTTCTCACCGCTTTCGTCCGTCTCTCTCTTTTTATATATTTCTGAGTTTATCGCCTTTTCTGTTTTGTTCCGTTCTTGTCAGATTCTCAGGTTCACATTATACCCTTTCTACTATTACACAGCGTCGAAGGAGGAACTACTACACCGTCACGCTACGAAGAAAACGACGACCATGAAGTATGGGCCACCAGATCCACCGCCATCTTGGCCAGGAGGTCATACTTCGATCTCTTAAGTATCCTGGAAATCGTCGTCCAGTCCTTATGACTTAGATTCTAGTTCTCGTTCAAAAAAACTAGACAATGTATATCTGGACATATTGATATTTTATATGTTCTGTGTTTATAGTCAAAGCCAATTTTTTGTTAGTTTAATATCATGT
Source organism: Timema shepardi (assembly GCA_902151425.1). Classification (NCBI taxonomy): domain Eukaryota; kingdom Metazoa; phylum Arthropoda; class Insecta; order Phasmatodea; family Timematidae; genus Timema; species Timema shepardi. The sequence continues at coordinate 21,828 of CABFVX010005035.1, forward strand.
CGAATGGACAGTTATTTCACTTCAAATCTTGTGGGCTTTAAGATGGAAATGGTCTGTTTAATTGGTTATAATTATATATTGTCCTGCAGTTTGAAGGATATTTCTCCTCTTTTTATGAGCCTTTGGTCTCGAAAGTAGTAATGTCTTAGTCATAGACTTACTAACCTCCACAGGTTCCATTAATTTATTTTGAGCCAATGTTTCTCTTGACGACCTGGACGTCATGTGGATCTATTTAATATTTGGATGGCTACTACCAGGCTGACTGTCTTGTTTTACAAATCACAGTTGTGTTAATGGAAATCTATGTTTTGAGTTGGTCAAGTAGTCGCGCTTCACGTGCGGTATTAGCTTCGGTGTGCAACCCGTGGGAATCCACTTTAGTCATAATGGGGTCCGTGGAAATAATACCTTTTTTTCTTTGAGTGTGTTTTGGCTCCTATTGTGTTTTGTGTTGCTCTTAGTGTAATTGCAATTAGAATTGTTTGTACTATTGAATGTTCTGACAGTACAGGAAGGGAAAAAGACCAGCCATACTACTAATTTGTTGACACCTGTTTATTATCCATCGACCTCTGTTATCTACAGATCTTTCTATTGTTTATCATTATCCAATATTGTTTTAAAAGGATATTATCTTAAAACCCAGTCAAGCAAGCTGACTAAAATTTATATATATATATATATATCTGGTTCGATATCTTTTGTTAATTTCTACTTAATTGTTTTATACTTAAGAAAACACCTGCCGTTCTACAGGTTGTATTGTAACACCATTTGTCCGGCAAGAGGTTATTAATATATTAAACCTCTCGGATACTTTATTAAACGGGTTACTTAAACAATAATTTACATTTGATGCCCACTATCAACCGATAGTGAGTATTCTTATGGAAACGAATGTCTTAGGTTTGAATGTCAGTAGTGTAAACGAGGGAGTTTAGCATGTTTAAATTATATTTTTTCGCCGCGCAGAGTGGTGAGCCAGTGACCTTTTCGATAGTTTCCAGAACTGTGATTTCAAATCATTGACGTTAGGTGGTCTCATTATAGATTACTAAAAACTAATAATTTCGAGCTAAAGGTCTAATACAGCACTCTTGCGATATACTAAACTTCATAGGTTAGGATCCTGGTCCACTCCTTGCCACCTTCAATGGTCAGTTAGTGGTTTCCAGCTCAAATATTTCTATTTGACAATAGTATATACATATTTAAATTTAGTTCTTAACAATGAAAGTGCCTTTAAGGAGTTTAAGACAGTAATAAATCTCCCATATGCGTTAAGAGAGAAAGAATTTTCATTCAAATGTGGCTACATTAAATTCCTCAAATCTATAAAATTTGTGCACAGTATTTATTAACCGCTTGTGATATCACATTAACCTCACCCATCAGTGTGAACAACAGTTTTTATTTTAGCCACAATTGACTTTGGAAACGCAATGAGGAATATATTTCAGGAACACGTGCCTTTTGCAGCATTGACATTCAGGTATATTACCGTCACAAATACCTTGTAAGTCAGTGGCTTGACCTCTGAGAATCAGGGGGAATTCCCGCACCAGGGATGTGTGTACCCCTGGCCACCCGACATTTAGCCACTTGGTTTTTGAAAACGCCCATTGTTTGTGCTGGTAAGTGCTCGATTTTCATCGTTAGTGCTGTATATTTGAGGCACTTATTCACGATTGTTTATGGATGGCTAGGGGGATAACTCCCTGGCCACCCAGTATAATAAAAAATAAAGATAAACCTTTTTTGAAAACGCCAATCGTTTGTGCTAAGTTAGTGCTGGTTATTACTCGAATTTCAACGTTAGTACTGTAAATTTGAGGCACTTATTCACGATTTTTATGGGTGGCTAGGGTGATATCTCCTTGGCCATCTAGTATAAGAGATAAAAGAGATAACCCTTTTTAAAAATACCAATAGTTTGAACTACTTTAGTGCTGGTTAGTGCTCGAATTTCATCGTTAGTGCTTTAAATTTGAGGCAATTATTCACAATTGTTTATGGGTGGAACAGGAGATAACTTCTTGGCCACTCGGTATAAAAAATAATAGAGATCACCCTTTTCGAATACGCACATTGTTTCTGCTACGTTAGTGCTGGTTGGTGCTCGATTTTCATCGTTAGTGCTTTAAATTTGAAGCACTAATTTACGATTGTTTATGTGTGGCTATGGAGATATCTTCCTGGGCACCCAGTATAAGAAATAAAAGAGACAACTCTATTTGAAAACGCCCATTGTTTGTGCTACGTTAGTGCTTATTAGTGCTCGATTTTCATCTTTAGTGTTGTAAATTTGAGGAACTAATTAACGATTATGTATGTGTGGCTACGGAGATATCTCCCTGGCCATCCAGTATAAGATATAATAAAGATAAGCCTTTTTGAAAATGCCCATTGTTTGTACTACAGTTAGTGCTGGTTATTACTCTAATTTAATCGTTAGTGCTGTAAATTTGATGCACTTATTCACGATTGTTTATGCTTGGCTAGGGAGATATTTCCCTGGCCACACGGTTTAAAAAATAAAAAAATAAACTTTTTTTTAAACGTCCATCGCTTGTGCTACGTTAGTGCTGGTTAGTGCTCGAGTTTCATAGATAGTTTTTAAAATTTCAGGAACTAATTAACGATTGTTTATGGGTGGCTAAGGAGATATCTGCCTGGCCTCCCAGTATAAGGTATAATAAAAAATAACATTTTTTTTAAAACGCCCATCGTTTGTGCTACGTTAGTGCTGGTTAGTGCTCGATTTTCATTGTTAGTGCTTTAAATTTGAGGCATTTATTCACGATTGTTTATGGGTGTCTATGTGATATATCTCCTTGGCCACCCAGCATAGGAAATGAAAGAGAGAACCCTTTTTTGAAAACGCCCAGCTTATGTGCTACGTTAGTGCTGGTAAGCGCTCAAATTTCTTCGTTAGTGCTGTAAATTCTAGGCACTTATTCACGATTGTTTATGGGTGGCTAGGGAGAGATTTCCCTGGCCACCCGGTATAAGAAATAAAAGAGATAACTCTCTATCTCAATTTTTTACTTTATTGTCAATACCTACACTTTTTTATCGGTCAAAATTTAAAAATGAGAAATTTAATAGCAATGCGATGGTATAAAGATTTGCAACATTTAATAAAATAAAGAAAATTTTAACCGGAAGTTGAGATTTTAATACGAAGTGTTGACCCTTGTGGACCCATTATTGATTTTTTTCATCGGTCTAAACATACAAATGAGGATATTAATTCTTTCAATATAAAGCTATACAATTTAAAAGCAGGACTAAAAAAAGTCTTACATAAGTATAGTTTAATTTACGCTTGGGTTTGCTAGTGTATATTATTTCATTTCACATATATTTTGAGTTTTGGGTAAATATCTCCATATTTAAGCAAAAGAGTGAGAAAGTCCTTACGATGTTCCGTACCATTTATTACTTGGAATACAATGCTCATGAATAGGTTTTCATTAAATAAACTCTTCATATTGATTTCTTAAACAATATTGTTCAATCCTTTTTATAAATGGTTATTTATTAACTGTTTACCCTAATTAATTATATTGTCTGAAATAAATATAAATTATTGTATTGTACTAAAACATTTCCCATGTACTCATTTTTTTAAATGTCTGTCTAAAATATTTCATTAGTAGGCTAAACATACACAATTATTTATGGTGTAGAATATTTCGAAGAAATCAATTTATAACCAAACTATTAAAATATCTTAAAAAATATTTCAAATAAAAAAAATAATTCTATATTACCTCTAAACAAACTTTCAACCTAAAAACCAGTTTACATATTTTTTCATGTCAAACACCTCATATATGCATTTGGTGCAAAATCATCAAAGCAGATTATTTTTTAATTTTACACTATCCAATAATCGCTCATCAATAAACTAACCTGAAACCAAAATTTCTGCAAAAAAACAAGTTGCCTACATAGTGCTATTTGGTAAGTCAAACATTAAATTTATATTCATCTAAAAAAATTGTTGAAGGTATTCTATAAAATATCGAATTTTCAAATAAAATGCATCATTACACTTCCTTTGATTTAATGTTTATAGTAAAAATAAAAATAATATCCACATGTATATCCAGATAAAATCTAGCCTTATGTCTCATGGATAAAATGTATAAAACTATTTCGGGTATAGGCCCAAGGATAGATAGAGTGATCAGATTGTAGAATCCAAATATTTGGGTTCGGGAATACATAATAGTATGCAAGAAAATATTCACAATTACAATACTTTTTATTTATATGAGAAAGTAAAATCCCAAATATTTAATGATGATCATTAATGCAACCTTTTAAAGTATATAAAATTAATAGGTAGGTTATTTATTACAATATTAAGCTATATTTTTAGAAATGTCTTAGTATACTTATTTTGATAAAAGTATAGAAACTTGTGTTTTTTCTTTTAGTGATTGTCAAGGGTTATTTCATTAGCAAGACAGAAAGTATGAATTGGAAATGTCAATCAAATATGTCGTTTGCTCAGACAAATAATTTCAAAATAATGATAAAACATCTACAAGTAGTTTACTAGTAATTTAATGATAAGATTTTCAATGTTTTTAAGAAACAAGGTTCTGAAAAATACGAGGAAAAAATCACAAAACATTTGACATGTGATTTGGTCAGGTAAACTTTTTTTAGCACTGCATCTTTCTAGGTCTTCAGGCTATTCTAAAGCAATTAGGAAGGCTTGTGTGATTTTTTTCATGGGTAGGATGACTAGTAATAATTTACGTTAGCAAATTATTTAAATGTCATTTAAGTAAATCTGTTAAATTAATTTAACTATGATTAATGGCCTAAAAATAGATTTTTTTAAAATTAAAATGCTTCAGTGAATAACAAACTAAACAAACCATAGTATCAACGTACGTAAACATCTTGTCGATTGTCGAAACGCTGAAGTGAGAACCATTTGTGCTTATATTCATAACTATATAGTTGTCGATATTTACATATGTTTCAGTAAGTATTTCCAAGCAAAGCTAGTAAAATAATGAGTATGTCAGTCACTCGTCACTCCAGAATACCTCGTAGGCCTAATATTTTGAGCTGGCCTCTCAGTTTTCAACGTCACAACTGCCAAGTGCTGTACTATACTTATCAAGCCCAGGCACTGTGTATTGTTCCTATTCTACAAAAACACTACCACACATAAATGGTAGGTAGGGGCTATTGACCCGGATTTCAAACAAAATCTTGAGTTATTATCATAATTTCTTTCCCAACATATTCATATGATAAATCAAAAGTAAAAACCTACAAACAAGACAAATTTTTCGTGTTTTATTTGAAATATTTGAAGAGGTATACTACTTTTTTTTTAACCACGTGTAGAAGAAAACCATTTCAGACTCTGCAAGCGTTGTTCATAACTCCTATTGCAGCAACCATAAATATTTGTAAGCTAGTGAAACTGAGATACAATGTCAGATTTCATATTTTGTAAAGAAACAAGTTGTTTTAAATTTGTTTTGGTAGTTTATATTACTTTCACTTTATGCAGCAGTAATTGTTATATTATATAGCATGTTTATTCCATATAAATAATGATGGTCATTTTTAAGCTACAAAACGGTGGCTTCACTTGTTTTAAAAAGAACAGCGCTAACAGAAAAATTAATGGGTCTGAAAGAGATATCAGATAGCCATAAGAACCTGTATTGCGATTTAAGAGTAGAACGGTCTATAGACCATTAAACCACCGAGTGGGTAATTAAGTTAAACTTCGGTTAAGGTTATATTTAAATTTGGATTTAGTCATGCACACTGGGAGTTTGAGAACGAATAGGCGAGAAGAAAAATACAAATACCATTACAATTTTGGTTGTAACCCACCTTTTATTAAATTACACCATGTGATTCACAAAGATCCATTTTACGCCCCTATATAAGCTACCTCTCTTTTATAGGGCATTTAAGTATTATTGAACCACAAAAATATAGCTATTTTGTGCCTTTTAAGATGATAAAACTTCAAATTTTAAACTATGTTTACAACTCAATACATTTGTATAGTCATAGAGAGTAGTTCTGTGCTCATACTATTAACACTAAGCTCGTGAATTGCTAAGGGTTTGGTCAATATTTAACCTAAGCGCAACACTTGTTTATCAATATCTCAGCTACATAGGCAACCCCCTTAAGGGTATTACTACCACAGGCAAGAGCTTCACATGGATACATTACTTCAGCTTTATTATGGTAGTGTACGTCAAGCAGCCTTGTTGTGTCGGCACAGAGGCACAGACGTAAGCTGATACTCCGTGGGTCAACTGTTTGAACTTATGGTTTGATAATTTCGTTGGCTGGTCAGTGTTGAAGCATCAGAGTAGCAAGGGCTGGAATGTGTTAATTAGCTTGCAAAAAGAGCAATACATTCAGTAGAGTTCTCTTCGATTACATTTCTAGCTGAATATCCGTCAATTACGTCCGTGGTTGGTCCATCATTGTGAAAAATTCAAGTTTTTATGATTGCAAACTTTATTCTGGATTGTTCTGCAAACATTATCGTTTGTTCCGTTTTGATAAACCCACAAATATTATGTTTACATTGTGGGAAGAGGCGCCAACTTCACGGTAGCCCATTCCTGTTTGAATAATATCGAGGCACTTATGTTAAATTAGTATATTTTTAAATGATATCAATATTTTATAATGCTTAGATACTCAAACCTATTCTTTTTAATCAAAAAGTTGTAGGAATGATAAGATAATGTTGAAAATTAACTATGTATCTTATTTGTTTGTTCTGTTTGTAAAAGCCACATAACCGGTTAGACACTGAAACTAAACGGTGAAAAGTTGCGTTGGGGTGGGGTTTTTTTAAAGTACATTTTTGTAAAACCAATATTATATTTACCAGAATGCAAGAGATTATCTGTTAGAAGACTTTATTGCATAGCTATTTTTAGTTTCCATGTGTAAAGTATGTTTTTGATTTAGTCGTGTGCATTCATTTGGATTTTTTGTTTAATTCTTAGTTAGGTTTTTTTGGCAAATTTGTAGCAATTTTTAGAATTTCAGGATATTCTATAGATATCTTTATTCACTTTTTTGTAAATTTATTCTGGGTCCTGTTAGTAAAATTGATTTGAAAAAAAATATTTTTATATTCAAGGAGTTTCTTAGTCATTTTCGTAAGAGTCAGAGTCGGAATAATTTACATTTACTTCCAATAATCTCTCTTTGTGGTAAAAGGTACTACTTACTACATCATAACAGTAATAGTAGCAAACAAAAGGGGGGTGCGATGTCATTTCTTTAGGATAACCTAGTTAATAATTCTCTTAAGGGGGGTGGGGGAAGAGGGAGGTAAGATCTCGGGTATATTTCGGTAATTTCACAACTTCCCAAGTACATGAGACAAATATTTTGGAGCTTAAGAGGAAGTGTGGTCTATAAAAATATTTTTCTTTACTATAAGTGTTATGGAATGCAATTGGTTGTAGACCAAGATAGCCCTAGTTTTTGTATTTTTGACTTGCTTCTCCTTTTTACTGCTTTTTTGAGCATAGTGAGCGAATCAAAGACAATATTTTTCAGACTTTGACACAGAGGATGGGATATTCTTTACTTGACGCCCTTTGTGACCATGCATGTCTCACACACAAAAGGCCATCATCACTAGGGACACTAGTTTAATTAGTGTAATAGATCTAAGAACTAACTAACTAACTAAAATATAATGCAATAAACTAATAAAGTTATAAAATCAAAAATCAAAATCTTGTTATATTTTATCTATTTGAGGTGAGAAAATGGAGCTTAGCATAGTGATAAGAATATATTAATTTTAAAACTATCAACATGAAATAAATACTTTTTCTAAAAATAAATTCAGAACAAAATAAAGATAAACATGTTAAGGAACTCAAACAAACTAACAACAAACTTTAAACCAAAAATTTTCAAGTTTTTAAAGAATTTGAGAGAGCTACTACTAGAAAAAATGATCAAGGCTTTACAAAAGAAATAAATGGAAATCTTCGCAAAAAAAAATCTAAAATTACTCAAGAACTAATTATTGATTGCAAAGATAAAATATCTATTTTTAAAAGTTGTATGAGTTCATGTCGAGAATATGGTTGCCATAAAGGCGTCAATCCACGATCTTAGTGTAAAGAAACTTGTGTTGTCCTGCCAAAACGAAATGTGCGTTTTTTTAGGAACCATCCGTAACAAACAAAGAACAAACAATTGCAATCATAAAAATATGGATTTTTAAAATATGGGGAAGGGGGGTCATCTTCATTGACGTGCATAAAGTTTATGGGTGTATAGAAACATATCAAACTATTTTTTCCAGAACAATCCAGAACAAAGTAAGAACAAATTATCGCAACCATTAAATTTATTTTTTTAATGTTTTTAGGGGGAAAGGACGGTGAGGGAGCTTCATGGAGGTCCAAAGTAAACATATCATTTGTGAGCGTATCAAAACGGAAAAACTGATTTTTTTGTGGGACAATCCAGAACTAACAAAGAAAAAAGTATCTTAATCATAAAAAAAAAGGTTTTTGAAAGGGTAGAACGGTGAATTCATGGATGTCAAATGTTAAAGTATAGTTAATTTTGTGACTATAAAAAAATTAACAATGCGAAACAAACGATCGCAACCATAAAAATTTCAATTTTCCAAAGTGGGAGGGAGATATCGTAAGGTTGGCACTACCAATGTAACAATACCATTTGTGAGATTATCAAAACGGAACAAACGAAATTTTTGTGAGACAATCCCTAACAAACAAATGCAATCGTAAATACATGGATTTTTCAAAGTGGTGGGGCTACCGTGAAGTTGGCCCTTCCCGAGTAAATAAAGTGTCACAAATTCATGTCCCATTTGTGCAAGAACAAATGCGGAACAAACGAGCCTTTTTGCGGTACAATTCGGAACAAACTATCGCAACCATAATGATGTAGATTTTCCAAAGTATGTGGGGGAGGGGGGTTTCCGTGATATCAGCTCCACCAATTTAAGCATATCATTTGTGGGCCTATCAAAACAAAACAAACAAAAATATTTGCGGAACAATCCGTAACAAGCAAAGAACAAACGATTGCAATAAAAAAAACTTGAATTTTTTTAAATGGAGGTTGGGTGCAACTTCGCGGACGTAATTTATTCACAGTTGGTACCACCTACCTATGGTACAAATTGTGGATCTATTTTCATTTGGTTAAGAAAATATTAAACATCCACCTATGTTTCCTATTATATTATTTTTGACGAAGGTATCTTTCTCATCAATAATCTAGGTATGTCATCGTCACTTTCCTATTCAACTCAAAATTCTTCATTTTCAATTGAACTAGTCTAACAACTATCACCTCCTTTAGAGCTTTGGAATTCTGAATAGGTTCATTCAACATCAGAATATTTATGTCTAATAATGTTATCATTTGAGTAAGGAAGGAGTTCTACCACACTGGACATATACTCAGTATCACACATGTCTTCTCTGTAATAGAAGAAAATATTATGGCATAAATTACCATTTCAAAATGTATATTATTTATTCTAATAAAGAACAGGCAACTTAATATTTTTCAATAGAGATAAAGCGTATTATAAAGATAAACATTGAAACACTAACGTTTTTTTCCAGATATATTAGTGCTGTGATGATATTTAGGTTGTTTATAGCTCCGTGGTCGAGCGCCTTTCATCACAGTACGGAATAGATACCGTTTAACCAGCTGCTAACTGCTCCGTGGTCGAGTACTAATTAAATCGGTATAATTATTAAAATGTAAGAAAGAGAACTTTTGATGGCTTTTTATTCACACACGGTTTATTTAAATGACACCTGTTAATTACTTATAAATATTCCAATTAAATGTTCTGTATCAATGCACACTTGTGATACTAACGTAAATTATTGTATTCTGTGTTATACTGTGACTGCGAGAGCCAGTGCTAGATTTTTGAGTCCCTAACTGCGTTGCTTGTGTGAGCGTGGGTGTTAGAGCAACTTGTGTGTGTGTGTGTGGCTTGTGCGTGGGCGGATGCCTTAAACATACGCACAATGGCTTATATATGACATACTCCTTACCTTTTTCTCCCCTCGTCATCAGTGTAAAAACTAACTAATAGAAAGAATCCTGGCGACAGGTGTGTGAAGGCTAGCTTCGTATTGGTATATAGAATTTGCGTCTTTGCCAAATACTGCATAGTTGTTCCTTTAACAGGAAAAATGGTATAAAAAATATATTTTAAAGGTGTAATCCTTTTCCCATTATTTATGATATGCGCGTGTTTCTTCATGGATGAATCATAAAAAGATAATCAACATATGTTACTTTAAATAAAAATTACCTTCACTCATGACTTTTTACATAATTTAGAGTAATCCAAACCAATATCATTACAATATATTTTATACACCTATATAACCTGTAATTATATATATATATATATGCTTTGGTATTCACCATCTATGTACACATTATATTTACCTATAGGCTAGGCCTAACTAATTTAAATAAAACCATCCAGATGATTTAAAATGTAGATAATTACATAATTTTGATGTAAGCTAAAATGTAATTAATCAATAAAATGTGCCATGCAGGTAATCCCATATGAACCAAGATCTAAGTCAGACTGACAGTATAAATATTCTTACCTCTAATTAAAATATAAATACATATAGAACATATATATTTTAATTGAAGGTAATAATTGCAGTTTTCACTAAATTGAAGATCGTGAAACAATTTTTTCCATATGAATATTAATGTATTTAGAGTAATAAGTTTTGCCAATTTAAGCTATATAAAATAATGCCTTTTTCTGCATTAATAATGACTAAACTAGTTCAAATAACTAAGAAACTAAAACACTATATATAAACTGCCTAAATACTTATTTTTTCATGAAGAAGATTCTTTATACAATGGCTGTAAAAAGTGCTTTTAAATGTTAAGTATTTGTTTCATTATTCTTGATATGCAATGTTTCGAAACCTTGGGTAATCGCTTACAGCCGTTTATTGTTTACTAGATTGTATACTCTGTGTTAGTGATTCTGGAAACCCTTAACATATAAAATAATGCATTATGTTCATTCTCAGTTTCAAAGCTTGACGTTTTTCAGGCTGTGATGGAAGGAACCATTGTTTATTATTTTAATAATTATATATAGTTTCTTTACAGTTCACAGAGTTCACAAATAAAACACAAATCTATAAATTACTACAACATGTTTCAATAATGAAATAACCTTGGCAGTGGTATAAATATATATATCACTAAAATATGAGTATAACTATTTCCAGAGAGAACTTATGAATGATCGTTTGAACAGAAATCTCGCATGGACTGCCGATGACTTGGGTTTCTGTGATGATTCAGCTGTAGTAACTGCCGTGTGCTGTGGTTAACTGTGAATGCGGGCTATCACCCGTTCTTGTCAACTAAGCTACACTTCCCTACAAAGTTTTGATCTCATGAGCCAACTTAGAATTTCAGTGCATAATTGTAAGGTTCACGTAAATCAAGTTATTCAGTATAAAGTTGAGTATTTAAATCTGAATAGTTTTTTAATCGCATGAATACTTATATTTATAGATGAATTAGTATTAATAAACAATTGTTGAATTGTGTTGATTTTAAGGAAACCTTAAATATATTTATATAAAGTATGCTTATAGCTACGCTAAAATCTCAGCTTTATCAAATAGGTATAGTATTAAAGATAATAAATTTCAATTTTCAAAATTTTATTTCAAAATGTGGCCTAAAACTAGATTCGGAAAACGTAAAAATAAAAGCTTCTTTCCCTCATAGCTCTTGAATAAAATAGATAAAAATACATTTAGAGTGTGTAACATTTCTTAGAAGAAAACTCTTTTGAATGGTAAAAAAAATGCTGTACATATGGTCTAATCCAATAGCTTTCAAACTCTTTACGGTTACTAAACCTATCCCCTTTAAACACTTATCCAAAATAGATTAAATTTTTCAAAAATTAATTAAATAATTAATTGATTAGAAATCATCTCCAAAGTCGTAATAGTTGTTTTCATTAACCACCTAACTTAATATGTTTAAAACACTTCTTCAAATATAATTAATTAGCCATATCTTTTACGTTCACACTACAAAAATTAATACACATATTTTATCTAAGTGAAAACTTATACCAACTTCCCAAGACACTAAGGTATTTGCAGCTTAGGCAGAGCCAGAAAGTAAACTTAAATAAGAAAATAAAATTATTGGGTATTTGAAAGACAATACATCAATCATATTACTGAACGAAACTACTAAAATAACCAAATAGGCGTGTTTCCAAGAAAACAGTATTATTTAAAATAGGTGAAAAATTATGTTATTTTAAAGCTCCAAAATAAAGACAGCATATATTAAATTATGTTCGCGTACCCAATAAATACTCCACATACCTCCAGGATTACGTGAACAGCAGGATTAAAACTACTACGTTAAACCAAAACAAGAATAATAACATTGGTACACAAGATTTATAATTTTCAAGTTTGTTCTACTCTGAGATGGCTGGAGATTTACATACTTTATATAACCGTTTGAGTGAAATTCTCACTTGTTCTTACTGGTTGTTTTGATGTCACCATTTGTTGAAGGTCCCACTATTTTGGCTGTATGGTTATGTCAGTTGTAGCTCATGTCAAGAAAACATTTCATTCTAGAACGTGTATTTTTCTAACATTAGATAATAAACAACTAAATTAATAGGAATGCCCAATGTGAGTGTTTATTTCGACAGAAGCGAAGTCAATGCTAAGCTTGAACTATGCAAACCAAAGTCGAAGCTGAAATCGAATATAAGGTTTTGGTCTTTGTCATAAAACAGTATCCTTAGTAGGGTGACCTGGCTGTCTAGGGGTAAGGTGGGAGACTTCTGTGTTGGCGGCCGGGGTTCAATTTTCGGTCCGCCACATTTATCTGATTACCAAACCCTTCCTTCACCTCTGACAAGACATCTTGTGAATGAGGGGAATGCCAGGCCTCCACCGTGGTTTGGATTCCACGTTAAACTGTAGGTCCTCCATTTCATCTCGCAATCACCCTACCAATGCACATTAGCATAAGTGCGTATATCCCGAACGGGTAGTAAGACGTGGGGCTAATAATAATAGTAGTACCCTTAGTAACTAAATGGCTAAATGTTATGTGCATAAATAAAGAGAAAAATGTGTAGAAAACATAAGTCACAATATATAATTCTATGCTGCTAAATATTAATTTATTTATGCTTACAATTTGCATATCATTTAAATGATAGTCAGGGATAAAATAATGTTAGTAGCTGCCCTATGCCAAACACCTTAGATAAGAAGGTAGCGTGTTTATCTATTGAGATAAGGGCCCCATATTCGATTCCTAGCATGGACGAAAACTCTATTATTAGTGAAATTGAGATTTCCCCTTTCACAGTGTTGAATTAACGGCCGGGGGTCTTGGTGTTTTTTTTATTATAGTTTTTAATTAATTTATAAATAGTGTTTTGATCAAATCAGTCAGCTTAGAAAGTGCACGTTACACACCTCAAATAATAGTAAATAATGTAGCTTTTTTTTTCAAAATAATGATGTGTTGAAATATGTTTTATTGAGCATGATCATTCAAATCTATTTATAATTTATCTCTGTTTTATTATTTATTCGAGAAGTTTTGAAGATTGTTACTGAGGGTGTCAAAGTCCAACCTATCTTTGATCTCATACACCCATGATGCATTATATAGTTTTTGCCCAATAAATAGTTGCCCTCATTAAGCTCATGACCAATATTAAATAAATAGACGCAATGTTTAAAAACACATGAGAGATGAAACAACAGTAAAATGCGAGGTATCACATATTCATACTTTTGATGTTCTTACAACCCGCAAAATAGTTTTCCTCATCAGGATTCATTTTCTTCATAGGTGTGAATATAATTCATTTTTCTAACGGTGCAACCTATCTCTTCAACAAAATCATTTGTTCATCTCTCGTGTACAAAATAGTAATATAACCACTTAAGATAGAGTCAAACCCACAATGTACAGTACAAAATAACCAATACTGAAAGGGACGTGTTTTTGAATGGCCTAAGTATAAGTCGGGCTCGGTTCCAGTTCGAAAATTATGATTGATTGTAAAATACACAAAATGTTACTATAAGCTATAACTGGCACTCGTTGTTTGTGTTTAAATTTGGTGAAATTTACGATATGATTTTCTTCTGAAGGTAAACTCGCATTGAAGGATTTCACTTGCTTACAATATTCAGAGTGAACTAAAAGTATTTTATACGCCTTAAAATAACAAAGACAACTCTCGCAAATATGTTCAAATATGTTTTTGTAAATATGTTTGGATATTTGAAAGAGATTCAACTCTGCGTATACGATGGCGAATTACGTCTTCTTGATTTATTCTAAACATTAGCAGATTTATTTAGTGGTTCTTGTCCTATTTGTCTGTGACATAACTATATAGGGATCATGGTGAAAGGTGTCTAACTATTTTCAAGCGAGATCATGGATTACTTATCCTTTTGCTTAGGAAAATAAATATTGATAGATCAGTCATTTTTTCAAATATTGATTTCTGGCAAAGTTGAAATGGGAGTCTAATTAATACCTAGTATGTTAAATTGGTTTCGGAAGCTGGGCTATTACCTAATTTGGGTCAAGCTCATCCTGTTATGTGGTTCGTGAAGACCAGACATAGCTGTCTAAGAAAAATATTCTTCTCGCCTTTTTTTGAAGATGTTAGAAACTATCCCACAAGTTTAACACTAGCTGCTCTGAAATATAACGCAGTAAAGTGATTAATTTTACGTGAACTTCAATCAATTCCAACCACGCCTACCTCAACCACCTGATCTGGAATTCACTCTATTTTTCAATGAAACTAATAAGGATGTAATTCTTTGAAGTCGAATCCAAGCCTATATTCATCAAGATGTCCATATTCCTGATCGGGAAAACCTTTTTTCTTCTCTTTTATCATTTGTTGGATGAACATGTTTGGAAACCAAACTAATGTTTACCTAGACTAGTTTTTCTGTATGATATATTTTAATTATATCTTGAAAAAAACCCACTGGAAAACCGATACAAAATGTTTGGGATCTTTGTACCCTAAATAATCTTTGAAAATTTAGGTCTCAACTCTTCTTTTAAAGGTATTTTCCATCAGTACACAGGCAATTCTAATAGGCTTAAGAAATATCCCTATATCATTAAATACCAAATCTACGTTCTGAGTCTCGCAAATCATTTCGTTAAAATAATTTTTCACTGGCAATGGCACATTCAAAATAATACTGTTGTTGCTAGCAGGCAAATTGTCAGCAAATAATTTGAGAAGTTCAACCATTTTTTTCGAGCTCTGAAACAATGGTGAGTTTGACTCGTTTCAAAATATATACAAACTATCATCATACATAAAGTCAAGATTAATAGTAAATATCATTAATGGAAAGTTCTCACGTCTATCTCTCTTAGCTGGAATTGGACACAACATGCTTGAAATCTTGATCACTAACGGTTGTAAAAGGGGTTGGATAATATTTATATGTAGAAAATGCGTTCATAAAAGTACTTGAATATTTGAATGTAGATGGAGGTAGTGGCAGTCAAAGATGCGGTTAAAGTTGGGATTCCAGGACTCCAAATCTCCTGTGCTGTGGGCAGCAATATATAATATCTCTCCAAACTCGTCAGTCTCAGACACCACCAAAATATTTTAGGAAAAACAGTTTTGTATTAGTTTTTCGTTAAGATCACACAATTTTACGATTATTTGTCCTTTTACTCGTAAAGTTAATTATTTCTCTTTATATTCGTGATAAATTAATTTGACATGAAAACTTTACTTTACATCTATTACAGTTTCGAGCCTGTGGCCAGGTAAGAATTTTATTCAAGTCATATATTTTCCCCTAACCTGGCAATAAACCTACAAACATAATACATTCCTATAAATTAATTTGGTGTTTGAAATAAAAAAAGATTAATTAAGCTTTCCAAATGATTACCCACTCTATCTCCAAGAAAATACTGGAACATATCATCTAAATAATCTATTCATATTCAAGTAAAATGTGTAAATAATACCTCTTAAATTTTATGTTGATTATACTATAATGAGCAGGGGCTCCGGAGTAGGGGGGAAGGAGGTTTGAGTCCGTCTTATTTTAATATTGCAGGTTAAGGATTATCTTAAGCCCCCCAATATTTTCCAGTAAAATTCAAAACCCATGTATAAAAACGTACAACTGCTATCATCACTTTTGTAATTTTAAATAATGAAGACCTAAATTTATAGTTAATTTAATATAAAACTGAAATGCCCTAATTTGGCAGTTTACATTTTTCTCCCACGAAGGAGAACTAGTTCACAAAAATATATTTACTAGCACTGGGCCTATTTGTGGCTGTCTAAATAAAAACAACTATTAAAGAAGTAAATCAATTACACTTTTGACCCAGATAAGAGAAACTTGATAAAATCTCACAATTTAATTGTAAGTCTAATTTGGACACGAGCTGATTTCTTAAACACATTTCAAATTTAATTTGTTGCCATATTTTTAACCAATGTAGTAAAATCAAAAATCTGTACATAATTAACAAGATTTATTGTTGTGATTTCTATAAAATATTTTATTATTTTTAAATCTACGCTTAAATATTAATGTGATATTATATTTGATTATGTTGTATGCATGTTTTGTCAAAACTTGTTTTTTATGTGTGATCATTCATTTTTATATGTGCCTATTGGTTTTTTATGTTTGGCTGGATTGGGACTGGCATTGGAGCTTATTTTATTTATTGGTTTTTTTATTTATTTATTTGTGTGGGAGTTTATTTTATTTATTAGCTTGAAGTCCACGGCATCGGGAACCCCTCCCGTGGCGTATAGTCACCGCTGATTAGGGAAGGAACACGCAGAACAAACCCTTTCCCGACTGCAGTGTAGTAATTAGTGAACATTTGCTCCCCCTCACAATAATCTCTTGGACTTCCTTTCACTTCCCCCTCACTCCCCCTCTCTTCCCCCTTAACCCTTTACCCAGGCAACGGGTTTTCTCAGTGTCATCATCGTAATGTCACAACCCCTCCACGTGCCCTTCCGAAATATGTGATAATGGGTTTTTCCCTGGTGACTCATACATGGTGCCAGTTTTGGCGGCTCATCAAGACTTATCGAGAGAGGAATAGATCGTGACTTTGAAACCGTGAGCTAGTACATGAGGTCATTGACTAAGGCAACCATCCCCCCAGCAATGGGATTTACTGATGACGTCATCACAATGTCATAATCCCTCTCCGACTCCCTGTCTCATCATTGCGGTAAGGGTTATTTTTCCCGGTGAATCATACCTGGCACCAGTTTGGTGGTTGAAGCAGATAAGTCAAGACAGGAATAGATCGTGACCTTGAAATCGTTAGCTAGTCCAAGAGGTCATTGATCCCGTTCGTGTTTGGTGAAAGTTTGCTGCCTCAACAATTTGAGAGTCTTATCTGGTTACCCTACGTCTAGAGACAGACAGGCTTTGCGTGAGTAAAACACCATATTACAAAACATATATTTATTATATATTAAAGGTTTTACAGACATATATAATAATTATTATACATTATAAGTTTCAAAGAAATACATAATATTTATTATACACTTTTACAGGAATAACGCATAAATTCGTTTACACGTTTTTCTACAGTGTCTCTTAGATGTGTTAGGAACATAGTTTTTAGTTCACAATCCAAAATGTAATACACCAAACCGATGACTTTACGTATATAGAAGGCAGCACTGATAAGATCCAGGTTTATGATGTGCGTTTCCAATCTAGGCTGTTCGAGATCGATGACTTCCGCTGATTCTGTTTGCGTGTCGCATACATCCACGACGGGAGTTTCGATCAAATCATTGTAATATTGTCCACATATCCCGGCAGTCAAAGGAAAAGTTGATGAGGTACCACACCTTACAAAGACGTACCAAACTAGGAGATATATAGGTGACCCGTTTGAGTCCTGCGTCTAGTTTCTTGCTGATGACGACCATACGGACACACCACATGCGTTTAAGAGGAATTTCGTGATTAATAAGACTAATCTTCTTAGGAGGTTATATGTTGCTGAAAATTTTTGATATAACTGCCCTGTAGTTGCCACTCTGTACGGTTAAACATCACACAATACCTTCCAAATTTTACTAGCTGGACATAGGGCGTAAAGTAGTTCTTGACTCTCATGCTGACGATGACTCGTTTGGCATCGACTGCGTTCAGCGGGAAAAATAATGTTGAAAATACTGATTATGACGAATGACTTCACTAGCTTTGCTATACGGGTGCAAACATCATGACCTTCCATAATATTTATCACATTAAAATTTGTCGTGATTATGGACGGAACGCCGTCGGGATGCCCCTTTTATAGGCGCACAATAATTAGACGCAGCCTCTTGAGGGTCGGCAGGACTTTAAATTCTTGAAAAATGTGTTGTAATATCTTATCATCGTTGCCTGTATGATTGGTGGGAAAGAATAGGATAATAAATATTTCACCGGAATGTTTTGGGCACGATAGAGAAGGTTCATAAGACAGTAATGGACGCAAACGTCTGAGGCTATATTTTTAAGTTATATTGTGTTATGAGACGTTCAGGAAGAGTTTTTACCAATAAATACCACAGGTAGCTTTATACGGGTGGGTTAACATAATTGTCAAAATTTTCTCCAAAGCCGTTCTTGTCGATAAAGATGGTGACCTAATGTGTCCCATGATTTGTGTGTAGATCAGTTTTGATGAAGAGCGCAGTAGATCGCACTATTCTTGTGGGTAGTATATCAGCAGGTAAAAACACCCAACCGTACATAACAGAACCACGGGTTTGTTTCAGTGCTCATCTTATGGTGTGCGTGTCCATCCTCAATCATCCAATCTCAAGGTCTCCAAACGATGGAGGTCAAACAGAAATTCTACACAGAACTATGTGCCAAGCACATGGTGCATCCTAATTTAAGGGTTTAAAGAGAAGACAAAACTCTGTCGTAAAGATTTACGACAGACGTAGACATGTATTGGGCTAGATTTTTTTTCTTTCCCCTTGACGTAAATGGTTTCTGCACGCGTTGTGGAACGTTAAATGAGATACTCGAGCATACTATATTCCACATCACCTCTATCCTAGGGAATACCGTACAGTTTGTTGACGATAAATTCAGCTTGCTTTTTAGTAGGGACTGAAATTTCCTTGATAACATATGGGGGTTTTAACACTTAATGTTGAAGCAAAGTACCACATACAGATAAAACACTCAGTTCCTTAACGCTAAACTCTTTACTCTCGTCGATGAAGCTCTGGTAATCAACAATGGCATTCACGATTTAAAGGACGGGGTTAAAAGGTGGGAAATAATTTATATTAAATACCATTATTGGTCACGACATTCTGTCCTTGTTGGCGGTGATGGTGTTTGTAATCTCCCCGTACACGATACAGTTGACAGTTTTAGTGAGAGCTCTGGTGAAGCTTAATTCAATGCTCAGAATATCATGCCTCGTCAAATTCCAATGCGATGTCATGTGGGTGGTAAGATTTGATGTGAGATCGAAAACAATGAGATTATATACCTTAGGGAAGGCTTACCATGTGATGTCACTACTTTCGTTCATGAAATGGATACCCATTCCAGATAAAAGTGTGTGGTAGAACATGACATAGCTACCGTTTGAAAAATTGAGCTGTAACTGTTTCGACGGCACTTGTTCCCCGTCCATGTACAGCGAGAAATGAATCATGCTGTAGGTTTGGATGCTGAACGGGTTCTTGGTGGCGTCTCCGTTGAACGCTGCGTTTGATACAAATCCCACGTTGCATCGTTAGGGTAACTGTCCTGTTAATACGTTGTCCAGTAATTTTCTTTGCACACCCGTAGGAATAGTTAGTGTTTCTACTTCCACGCGGGTGATTGGATACTATGTAGGACTGACGTTTAATACCTTGACATGTGCCAACAGTGTAGAACGTGCTACTTTGACACGTTGCACTAGAAGACAGGCTTTATCGATTTAGACCTTAAAGTGTGGGATTTCAGTGCCGGCGATAAGTCTAAACCCGTCTCTGTAACAGATCAACTTGAATATAAATTCAGTGCCTTTCAAAAGTTATTTCTCTTTGTTAAGCACATCACCCTGATGATACCCTAAAAGATCCACCATCTTACTTTTTGAAGTGAGACTGCAATGGGCCACAAATCCTTTGTATTTCTTTATGGCCACCCTGTGATAAGCATGGCTTATTAACGATCTATATATAATTCGCTTTGACCAGTAACGGTAAATTCGATGGAAAATCATCGGTGAGGGAAGAAACAGGTTTGTACTTGAGCCATTGATCACATTAAATACACGTTTTCAAGGGTGAGATGGAAAAGAGATTGATTTCATTTATTGCACACTTGCAGAACTTGGGTCGTAAAATATTTCAATTGAAAATACCTACCGCTTCTTTTTGGACAATGACAGATGACTGACGTCGATGCTTCTTATTATGTTCTTTATAGTCTGAGCCAGTCATCAGCGTGTCGATATTCTGCTCCACCTTGAGTTTCAGGTTTGTTCTAATCTGGCCACCACGCTGCCATAGAGCCTCTTTGATAGGATGACGCTGATTAGCGACGCCAGAAATAATGTCGATACCCATATAAAGCACCGGTTTTCCCATGGTTTAAGAACCGTTTCTCAGCAACGGTACGACGCTCTTGAAAAAGAACGTTGAAAAAACTTACTATTCCTTCCCCACGTTTATATGGAACACCAGGTTAGATATAGCCTTGTTGAAGTAGTAGTTTTGGTAGGGACAGTACATGTTTAGCAGCGTCAAAAATGAAGTTTCGAGAACAATATTCCAAACTCGAAAGGTACATGCCTGTTCTTTTATTGATTTCAAGCATTTCAATTTCCCTTTTAAGTATTGGCACGTAGTGCAATGAAGTATAACTAACTGTCGTATGTATGCCGTAGAGATAGTTTATGCGGTTGATGCCAACGATAAGTAAACGCGATTCTACAATGTCATCCACGGGCTTCTGATCGAAATTATCTGTGTGGATGTATATTTGTGGGGGCAGGCCTAGTAGAATGTTTGTAGCGTGCTGTTTCATTGTGACCTTGATCAAATTAATCTGAGGATCGAGACTAAAATGTAGACTTAGTTGACTAAAAAGAATCAGCAGCTGTATATTTAGTGAAGAAGAAACAACGTCCACTTTTTTGTTAGGTTATGTGTACTTGAATACAACTCCGAAATCCTCTATAAACGCCTCTACATTGTTTAGGGTTTTGACTAATTCATGGATAGTGCTGTAGTTTCGAGGAGAGATGTAATCTTTGAATATTTGTTCCACGCCGTTAGCGTCCACCCAGTTGAACCATACAATATTTTGGCCCTCGTGTACAGTGGTAAAAAACACGGATATTGGAATTCGGCAATAGCAGCTTCCCACTCTCCATCAAGTGTAGGATTGTAGGGTAGTATTGTGGTGAAATTCTTGAGGATATTTTTCGGGAAATATCCCTTAGAACTGTCGCTTGGAAAAAAGGATGTACATATTTTTCTTCATGCTAGGGTGGTGACTTAAATGGCAGAAATCCAAAAATTAAACTTGTCGGGGTAACACTTCCAATGCACGTATACTTTCTTTATGGTGCCTTTACCTTTTACACGTAGTATTTAATAAACTTTAAAAGCTTCGGGAAGAAATACGCGTAGCATTTTGGATACGTAAAACGTTTCATTGACCTCCTCGCCATCAAGATAGGTCAGCTTGTAAAGGATTGGTTGTCGTAAAATGACACTGCTAGCTTTGAGTATTTCTTATCCCCAATTGCTTTTGTACCCCTTTTCTAAAATCATTTTAGATTTACTAATATGCACCGTGTAACCTACTTTGAGTTTTGGTTTACTATTCGAGTTCAGGTGCCACTTACCCTACAAATTATCTCTGACTTAAAGCATTTATTTTTTGAAACTTCTGCAGGTACCATCTTATTACTGGAATATTTTTTACCTTTTTAAGTGTCAACGAGATCATGGAAGACGTCCACATAGCTATACGTGTTACTTTTGGTAAAGTAGCGCTACAGGCACCCTTTCAGAGTTCTATTGAATCACTCAACGATGCTTTCCCTAACTTTTGGATTATAAGTGATGTAGTAATATAAATCTTCTTTATTGAGAAATTTCCAGTCTAGACGGGCCGTGAAAGATCTCACCTTGTTCATATGTAAACTTAGAGGTTTACGTCCATTTTGTTTGAAAATATTTTGAATTGCGTTTCTCACGACGGTCCCCATCTTGGACGGAAGCGTCTTCCCCCAAGCCATCTTGCTAAACACGTCTATAATTGTGAGCCATTAAAAGGCACCGTCATTGTATTTTTCGAGACTAAACGAATCGTTGGGATCGGCTTGCCAGAATTCGTCAATGTTTGATACCATATACTAGTTGCGTGGAAACATTTTTATCACAAGTTTGTGTAGGGTATAAACGTTCTGCTAACAAAGCCATCTTCCACTTTGTCCGAAGATTTCTTGGACGTCTTTATGAGCACGCCACCCCTGCAAACCCCGAAAAATGAGAAGGGTCGTAATATATGTCGGCTAGACGGACTATTAAGCTCGGAACCGTAGCCACCTGTTTATACGAACCTTTTCACTCTCTCCTTCTTAGGGCGTTGCGATGGTTAGTTGGTTGGGGTATGAATGTCGAATCTCTAATAGGCCCCAAATGTTTTAGAACTACAATACATTTTTGGTACGTTTATTTTTTGTAAAACTCTCACCACAACGACGGCTCGCTGTGTCTTCTTTCTCTGAACAGATCGTTGACTAAATACACAATATTGAATCCACGTAGAGGCGTATGGTGAATTCCTACTTTCATGTTTTAATCCAAAGAAGTACCACCTTGGGAAATAATAAATTCTAGTAAATCTTCGGAATTATTACGTTCCTGTACGGATATAGTATTGAGTACAGCAGGGATGTGAAGTACGGACACTTAAGGATGGGTCATGAGGGGGGGCTATAGCAGCTGGTGGAGGGTGTAGAATAAAGTGCAGATATCACTCTAGCACTTGTTGGTATAAAGTCAATTTAGACTTGTATTTTAGTTTTGAAGCGAGATTTTTTTTCCATTTTCTTGTC
This sequence comes from Timema shepardi, assembly GCA_902151425.1. Taxonomy (NCBI): domain Eukaryota; kingdom Metazoa; phylum Arthropoda; class Insecta; order Phasmatodea; family Timematidae; genus Timema; species Timema shepardi. Next base: position 45,078 of record CABFVX010005035.1, read on the forward strand.
CAGCTCGGACACCACTAGATTTGTGGCCGATTCAACTTATTACTGGTTTGGCTGGTAACTGTGTTATGCTTCCGGGGACACCGATATTATCTTTATCATGTGTTCCATAATCTACTTGTTGAATAAGAAACAGAAAACATCGCTAATTAATGGGGCTAAAAGTAAGGGCAGGAACGCTCCTCCTTTCTGAACGAGTAGTCGTATCTTGTTATTTAAGCACTCTGCTAGTTTAACTTGCTTGCTCAACACCTTGTTGTGAACATGTAACTTTTTGTTCTGGGCATTTTTAACGGTGCCCACCCTAATAATGTGTTGTAGGCACACTCGTAAACAGAGTCAATAAGTTTCTTGTTCGCCATTTTCTAAAAGGCGAAATAATGTTTCGGGTTCATGCAATGCATCGCACACACAAAGGGGCTTAGTTAAGCACGTTGGGAATTATGAAGAGAAAATAATCTGTAATCGGGAATGGTCGGTGTTTTTATAGCTTTATAGAACCCAATTCTCATCTTCATTTTCTGATTCTGAATGCTCTGAATCTGTATTATGATCGCTACGTTCCAAAGGTGCAACGGAATATTCTGAGTCCTTATATGGTAGCACAAAATCAGGTTCATGGTTGAATATCTCTCCTAAAATTGCATCAGGATCATCTCTCGAGTTAAACGCGGCTATTAGTAAAAAATTATTGAAAAAATAAATCAAGCAGTCAGAATCTAGTCAAAGTAAAATAATAAACCACAAATAATCATTAAACAAAAATAACACATGTTTAGAAAGTATAAAAATTAATAAAACCACGAAATAATAGATTTACAAATAATCATAGCATTTAAATATAATAAAACAAAGAAAATAAAACATTAATAACTAATATGACAATAATACACTTAAAAAATTACACACAATATTGGTATGTTGGGGTCAAATCTGACCCCAATGACACTGTATGACGACAATGATAATAAACAAAAACACAACGGTTGTTTCTACCCCAAGAGCATGCTCCCTACTGAGATTACCTGGAAGTGCAGCCAAGTGGTGCTGCACTATAGCAAGTTACACAGCAATTTCTACCAGCTGGGGTAAGGTTTGACCTCACCATACCAACTGGGGGTTAATTTAGATAAAATTCACGCCAATTTATGCGTAGGGTGAGTGGAAAAACCAAACTGATATTAGACGCGTTAAATGACGTGGCCACCGAAGTGGGTAGTTAAAGGTTAAATAATGGGTGCTAGCCAAATGGGCAATAAGATGTGATAAAAAAATTTAGAATATAATACATACAACAAATAAATGAAATCATTTTGTACAAATACACAATATAGTTTTCAACTTTTCTTTTGACATCACATACGTTAATTAAATCAAATGTAAGTTCCTTTAACGAGACCTGTTTAGGAAATCAAATGGTCTATGACTCTAGGTGTTACTCTCGTATTAGACTAGACTGCCAATGACAACAAGACCGGGGTACGAATCCTGATTGGATGTATTAATATTGTGCTTTTCCTAAATGGTTTAACACCTCACTATCCCTTAAAAAATGCATAAGCACTCCCTCTAAATTCAACTTTCATTATTCCTAACACATTTGAGAAATGTGTTCACATGATTATAAGCCAAACGTGTAGTAATATGTGGTTTTAAAAATCATATGAAAAATTACAATTCAGAGGAATCAAACACAGGGATTTTGGTTTCGCGTTCAACTGTTCTTCTATCTGGTCATCCTAACTCGTCTCATATTTAGGGTAATCTTTTACTAGTATGTGTTGAGTCTAGAAAAGCTATGTTACCTGGTAAAAGTAATATTGGTTATTCATTGTTACATCAAAATTAGATCAGTAATATATGGTGATATATATTTCATTGAAATACAATAATAAATATAAATGTGTCCTTTTTTCATTTCTTTTTTAATATGGAAAAGAACTGACGTGAAGAATGCTTATTTCTGTGTTTCACTCATAACTTCCCAATTAATTGGTAAATATCGACCAAAATTGATTCACACATAAATCCACCATTTTTGTTTTTGATCTCTCTTAGGACTGACTCTTAGAGGCAATGATATTCTAAGTAAAATAATAAATTATTCTGTGTAAGATTAAAGCTATAAAAGTATCACAATTATACTTTCTGCACTGAATAAATATAATTAATGAGCCCTATTCTGACAACAAAATATTAAAACCTAATGTGTACAAACTAGTATAAAGTATTTTGAAATATAATAAAAGAATGGTGGTGAAAATGATCAAACAATTGATACAATTTTGACAAAACTTGAAAAGCATATACTACTCACATAAATAACATTTAATGTATTATGAAATTTTTCCCATCTGCATGGGTGTACAAAACTTGTTAAAATATTAATTTCAACAGATTTGATATGCTTTCGACCCAACTCTGTAAATACACATTCGCTTCAAAACAAATACATTATTTTAATTTTTATCATCTGGTGTCAAATATTAATTATACCAAATATGGCCAACTATTTAGAGGGTGAAGTAATCCTTTGCTCCGAATATAATTACACTTAGTTGGTGACATAGACCTAATTCATTAATTGATATTTTGTCCTCCAAGTTCAATTTTTTTAATAAAACGAAAAGTGTTATGTGAAAGCATTTTATAAAAATAATCGGTTTTACGTCATTTTAACGAAATCATCTTTGAATAAAAAATATATTTAACTATCTTTGTAACTTGCGTATAGTGTCATATTAATGATTATTAAATTTGATCATTTCTAAAAACAATTATGTATTAACAATATTATGTCCCTCACAATGGTTACACTATTTTTGTAACCTATATTTACTTATTTACTGAGTCGCCATTGACTAACCTAATGTTTTAGTTAGCCAATTTTAACTAAACTTAGTATATACATAGAAATTGAAGATTTTAGAAGCCCAGGGGTACAAGTGACATTAATTTAAAAAAAATATTTATATGCAGGAACGAGTAGCTAGTAGATGTAAAAGTTTGTTGGCCAAGAGATATAACTGTATCTCTGACAGGGGCTGCAATTTAGTGTTTAATAAAAACTTATCAACAAAACAGTTGTTTACTTGGAGGCCAAGGGATATATGTAGCACATGTACCATTTGGTATCCAAGTAAAAAGTGATTTTTCTAAGTGAACATTGATTTAGTTGCAAGTAAAAGAATGTACAGCAGCTGTGTAAATGTTTTAATTGCTTTCTATTGTTTAAATGCATGTATATTAATGTGGCACGAAGGACAAGCATCACGACTATGCCAAGAGGTAATTTCCTGTTTTATTAAATTTATAAATGATTTGTCAACAATGCAGGACAAAATAGAAGTCGTTTTATTGTTAAATTTTTGCTCAATGTTGTTCAAAGCACACGCATACTGACTGTTGACCACAAGTTCCTACTTTCAGGTCACTCATAAAATGAATGCGACCAAAATGTTGGTGTTATTGAACGCGTCAGAAAGAATTCTGGGAATGGAGTGCTTTTGCCACAAAACTGGGAAGATGGTATTGCTGAGTCCAGTAGAAAATTCTTGCTAGTAGGGATGGATGAAAAGGATTCTGTTTCTCTCTGTGTGATTGAACTATTTTTCATAAAAACTGTCATAGTAATACAAAATATGCAGTGGCTACACTTAAAATAAACCCCGTAGATACTATTCCACAAGTACACATTCAACAAGGATTTTAAATTCTTAGAATATGTTATGAAACAACAACAAAACTGGAAGAGCTCTCACTAATTTGACCAAACGTACTGATAAAAAAGAATGTCCAAAAATAAAAGCCGCAAAGTACAAAGATTTGCAGAACCTTCTTCCGTTCGTTCCTCCGGCCTATCACGAGTTTTACAACTAACTAAAACATCAAGGAAGCCTGTGAATAAATGATGAGCAAGCTAGACAACAAGGCCAGGGAAAAAGAGGAATAAACGAAGGACACCAGCAGACTGAAATTCCTAAACCTTATGATCCTGAACCTGAAATTCCTGAGCCTGATGATCCTAAGCCTGATGGTGAAATAGATTATAATAATGGGCTTGCTATAGTGTTTGATAACGATTCAGACAAAGTAGCATTTCTTAATAGACTCATAATACACATTTATTAAAGTACTTATCATTCAATTTGTTTTGTATAGTAATATGTTTAATATATTTCAAAATACATTTGTTAGTATAAATCAAAATACCGTACATTGGTTTTTACCTGCTTCTAGCTTTCTTTATTACTGCCTTTTCACATATTTTTGGATGCCAAAGGGATTATCTGATCCCAATTATCACAAAATTAATTGAAGCAACCCAATGGTGACATTGTTTATAATACTTTAATATGCACCAGTTTGAAACCACAATACATTCCAATGTTCCCTTTATTGTTTTAATTGATGATAGTTATAATTGGTTATAACCTTTTAATTTGAACGTAATTTTCTCAAAATTTGTTTTAGGCCACTTGTAACCCTTGGCTTCTAAGACCTAAGGACTTGTTTATTCGCCACCCTACCTGTCCAGCTGAGCTTTTCAATTCTTCTCCAGCCCCACATTTTAAATCTCTTAAAGTATTTCTTTTCCATCTTCTTGATAGTCCAATACACGTATAATACTATAAATATATTAATAAACATTTAAGTAGTTTTCCTGAAATTCATATTTAGAGCAATAATGTTCAATGCATACAAGAGTGAGTTGATTGAATTTCACTCAAGCATTGTATAGCTTACAATATCCATAATAAATACTGTATATATTTAAAATATATGTTTTGTTCCTCCTGTCCATAATAATTGGCCCAATAGTGTAAGAGGTATATTATAGATATTTCAACTAAAGTAATCCTTCAACAATTCCTTGAAAACGAAGGAAATATAATATATTAGTAACAATTGGTTTTATCACCGCCTTTTTAGGCTTAGCCTAGTAAAGTGTGATTTAAAAATTTCTACAAATTTATTTTATTAGATTATTTATACTACTCATACGAATAGAAATATTTGTATAACTGAAACACTATTATAAACAAATTTTGTTTGGAATGGTTTAGTAAAAACCCTCTTTTTTCAACCAAAACAACTACTGAATAGTATGGTACTAGTAGGTAAAAGGGCCTCTCCTAAGACCCTTCCAAACAAAATTAGTCAATTACCTCTATTGGAATTTGCAAAACTAGTTATATCTTATTGTATTCTACCAACTTTGTTGAATTCAAAATAAAGTTCTGTTTTATAAATATTGTAATATTTAAAATAATATGTATTTAAATTAATCTAATTCACTCACAAATTATGCAATCAAAACACCTTTTGAGGGTACTTAGTATTATTACACCAATGGATGCTTAAATTGTTTTTTTATTTCGCCAAGTAATGGAGCGTTGTAATTCTATTATAGATTAAGAACTAAACATTTAAGTTTTCTTGGAAGTCTTCTAAGTAAAATATCTGGCAATAGCACTCCTGAAAAAACTTTTGGAGCAATTTATTGACTCTATCGTAATCTTTCTTTATTTCTTCTATGAAAGGGGGTGTTTTCTCATTAATGAAGAAGACTAGATAGCATTTGTCTACCCTAGCTAGAGGAAGTGTACCCGTAATTTCGTAGAGGGAGAGAGGAAAGTACCCTCATTATACCCGAGAAGTATTGGGCCCCAATCCCCCCCAATATCGACATTCTAGTCTATTGCGAATGATATGCCTTAACGCTTAGACAATACTGCAACCGAATAATGCACCCGAAAAGTTTTTGAAAATTGTGTTGGAGGTGTTTTAGTCCAAAATGTTTTTGAAATTTGTGCTGGAGGTGTTCTAGTCAAGACCTTAATATACAAATTTTGTGTTTAGGTCTAGAGGTTGTAGCATTAGCCACAATCTAACCCCAACCAAACCAAATATAACGGACTTACCCAATTGTACCGACATCGTCTGCTGCTGGCCCATCTACAAATACGACCGGCCCATCGAAACACTCACACCTGAACAAGACTACTAACCACAATATTCTGAGGCCGTGCCTATTCAACGCTCAGCGACGACTCCCCCGAACCAAAGATCTTCGGTTGGAAGGAAGAAACTCTTTACCAGTGCCAAAGTTCCGTTTATACTCCAGTCTAAATGCTCGTAGAACATCCCCCTCCTTGTTTATGTTTTTTGGTTTTCCCCCCTGGTCATCCCATCGTTCCGTGTTCTGTGTACTGTGTTTTACCGTATAAAAGAGTGATCGTGTGAGTGAAGTGCCACTCATAGACTGGCTTTGGTAATCGCTTGAGCAAGCGAAGGCTTCATAAATTAATACTGTAAGCAAAATTCTTTCTCGGCGTTATCTTTTATTTTTCAAAATTCTCTTTCGGCCCTTAGCAATTATTTCAAATATTAATGGACTTAAACTTCGAACTTTGCATTTAGTAATTATTTCAAATATTAATTGACTTAAACTTTGAAATTTGCACTTAGTAATTATTTCAAAGATTAATGGACTTAAACTTTGCACTTAGTAATTATTTCAAATATTAATGGACTTAAACTTTGAACTTTAACAAAAAAATGTACTATCTAATGATATTGTTTATAATAATATTTCTTTTACACTTGTATTTATTTCGAGTATTAATGGTCTTAAACCTTAAATTTGAACAAAATTGGAATATCTGATGATAATAATAATTTTAAGTACTAAATATTTACTTCAAGTATAACGGACTTAAACTTTGCACTCTAACTAGGAAGCATATATCTAGAAATTTTGTTAATAATATTACTACTTGTGAGATTTAATGATTATCTTTATTATATTAAACTTTGATGTTATTAAATACCGTCTATAGAGTAGTTATATTAATGTTTAACTTCAAATGTTCACACATGAACATAATGTATCGGGTGCCATCAGCGTGTGTAAGAGGTCAGTGATAGCCGACTTAACAACTAAGTTTATGGTTTGTAATTTGTTAAGTGTTGGCAAATTAAATATGGATTTCTCTAGCTAACGCCAACATAAGATATCTAATGATTTTAGGTTTAAGTATATTTTTACTTTTTTACGGGACGGAGAAATGAAAGAATACTGGCATAAAATAATTTTAAATATTTTTGTAATGAACATTGGCAATTAGCCTGAGGTTAAATTGATGAGTCATTTTTTTTATATTTTGCCTAACTATTATATTTGTTAACGTGATTAGTGATGGTAATCACTTATACATTTGGCGCCCTTCATATGAGGCCATGGTATTAAGATTACAAAATATTGTATACCCTATTTTTTCTTGGGATCATTTATTTAAATTAATTGATGTCCATATATTTGAATATATAATAAACAACTATTGACGATAATAATTGTACTTACCCCTTTTCATATTCATCCTTCTGTATAATATGATAGCTAGATTGTTGTGTGGTAATCGAATCAGAGGTAGAGTTACGTTCTTGTTTATTGTTATATAATGTTGAGGTTGACCGTGGGGACGAGTCCGCAATAGTTCCTAATTACCTATACTGGGTATTGATTATTTTTAGCCCAGTTTTTTCTGATATTTTTCACTCACTCTGCACACTCTTTCATTTTGCTGACTTATTATTATTATTATTATTTTGTATTTGAACCCTCTAAGTTAGGCGTTAGAGTAGAAATAGGGCTCAAGGTTGGGGGTTATGAATGTTGAATACATCTAGAAGAGTGGTTCTCAACCTTATTCAAATGACACCTCCCTTGGTAGGTAAACAAATTCCCTCCCTCTACATTTTGGGACCGATAAAATAAATATTAAAAAGTTTTGTTTTCTAGTCACGTTATTTTACTCAAAATTCAATGTATTACTGACAGCATAATGGTACAAAAATATTACTGAAGGTTAGTGTGATGGTTGAAACTTTTGTTTTCATCGGTTCTTAAATATTGATTTCAGGCCTACTTATTTGGTCTTATTTACTTTAGAAAAGGGGATTGAAATAAAAAATGTCTTGTCTTATTAGTTAATTTTTAACGATATTTACTA